>CABHPQ010190913.1:1669-15351 GCA_902168405.1 Peromyscus aztecus
ACCCTGGAGCCCAGAATTAGGGAAGGATGGCTCAGATAAGGCCAGTGGGAGAAACACAGTTTAGCTCAGATCAGAGCCATCTCTGCCCCTGCCCAACTGACTTGTGAAACCAACCAATCACAGAGCAGGATAGTAGAACCCTGGGCCCAGAGTTGACTCCACCCCCTAGACTTCCTGTTAAAACCGCCCTGCCTAGTCAGTTAAAAAGGGAGCTGTTCTCTCCACCCTGGTAGAGGCAGCCACTCACCTGGACTCCTCCTTCCCAAATAAACCTCTTTCTCAAAAGAGTTTTGGGTGAAGACCTTCATTCACTGGTGCACAGAAGAACCTTGGTAAGGCATCCCATAGTGGACTGAGCAAGGGGGAGCTGAACAGAAAAACCTTGCTAAGATGTCCCATAGTGGACTGAGAAAGAAAGAGCTGGTAACACTGAGCTGGAGATTGTGGCTCTCCAGGAGAGGAGCAGGATTGCTGTGTCCTGTGGGGGAGAACATCCCCCATCACACCAGTTATATCCTGACTTTCCCAAAGTGTCAGGATTCCCTGACTTTCCCAAAGAGTCAGGATACCCTTCCTTGCTGAAGTAGTTCCAGGCCTGACTCTCCCGGGAAGTCAGAAAACTTTCCTTTCCAGGGTTGGGTTGTTTCTCTGCAGTCCCAGCTGTCAGAGTTGTGCTAAACAGCTCCAGGTGTCTGGGACACCTCCAGGGCAGAGCTCTTGTTCTGAGTAGCTCAAGGTGTCTGGGATGCCTCGCCCTCCAGGGCTGAACTGTCTCCTTGCAGTTTCAGCCATCACAGCTGTGCTACACAGCTCCAGGTGTCCGGGACACCTTCAGGGTAGAGCTGTTGTTCTAAGCAGCTCGAGGTGTCTGGGATACCTCACCCTCCAGGGATGAACTGTCTCCTTGCAGTTTCAGCCATCAATTTACTAACATTTTGGTGCCAAAACCCAGGACACCAAACCCACAAAGTTGCAAAACGTGCAATTTACTAACATTTTGGTGCTGAAACCTGGGACACCAAACCCAGAGTTTTTGCAGTTTACTAACAGAAGACACAAGCCATTCCTTCTGGAGTTGTGCCCAGGTTGTGGGATTGGGCGTAAATAAATGGTTGTCTTTCAAGCAGCTAAGTTTGTCAGGGTTTGTTACACAGCAGAAACTACCCCCAAGAACCAGCCCTGATCCGTAGCCGCAAAGGAGAGTGTATGCCCTTGGTCTGGCATTAACTAGCACTTCCTAGCCCCACAAGCTAGCCACTTCTGGGCAACAACTTACTTGGTCCACCCTGTCCTCACTGCAGGCTATCCTGAAGTGAAACAAACAGAGAACAACTTTCCAATCACAGCACCTCACACCAAAACAAAAAACCAAAACAAACCAAACAAACAAACAAAAAACCTAGCCTTTCATATTTGTCTTTAAGATTTCCCAACTATGGCTCCCTTTTGCCATGGGGAGCAGAGCCCCCACAAGGGAAGGTTCTGGCACTTCTCTCCTCTCTCATGTGCCTCTAGTTTCTTCTGCAGCCTGTGATCCCTGGGAATTCTCTCCTGCTTCTAATAGCAGAATTGATGGGATTCTCAAATTGCCTTCGGCACAGGCAGTCTTTAGACATACATTACTGCCCCCATCATGTGTGGGGAAATTTTCTTCTTGTCCAGTCTACATTCCCATGTAGTCGCATGACAGACTTTGGATGTGTTTCCACGGGTCAAGGTGTGAGGATTATTAGGTAAAGGAGACAAGCTGGATTCTACTGTCACCTGGCTGTTTAACCTATAGCAAAAGAATTTCCCTCTCTGGGAAAAAAAATCTATATAGTGAGGATTCTTGACCTGTGTCCTTGGGTGAGAAAAATTGTGCATGTGTGCATGTATAGGTGTTTGTGGGTATGTGTGCATGTATGTGATTTGTATGTGGAGGGGTCCAGACAGACAGGTTTTTCTGGGGAACAGATCCAGAACACACAGTGAATTCTCAAGAAGGCTGTGGTGTAAAAAAAAGGTCACAAGTGGTTTGGATAGTCTGTTAACCTACATTCATTTGTGGATTCTCTGCCTGACTTCTAAAGAGATCTGAGTCCTGAAATCTTCTCTCTGTCTTTCATCACTTTTTCAATTGTTTTGATAACAGTGAAGTACAAGGCAGACAAGACATTCACTGTATGGTGCTCGTGAAGCCAGCATGTCAGCAAATGCAGCCCAGGATACAGAAACAGAGTCCCGTGCCCTGCAGCCTGCACACCAGGTCTTGTCTGTCACAATCAGATGCCCATTCATGCTTCCTCACCAAAACAAAGATGCATCCTAATTAAATCCTGAACCACCCAGGCAGAAGTTGGACTTCTCAAATTTGAGTCTATTGTTGTCTACAGCTCTGATGAGATGCCCTTGGCCTCCCCTTAGCACAGCTGGGGAAGAAACAGGAACAGCGGTGAAGAGTTCTGGCTTGGCTCCAGACCGAGTTCAAATCCCAGCCCCCTTCAGCTCAACTAGATACAACCTGGGACAAGGCACTAAGCCTGAACACTTCCTCCTCAGCAAAAAGAGGTCATGAATTTACACTGTAGAGGTTTTGTGGTCATTAAATGATCGATGAAGACGATTCACTTTCGGTAAATGCCCAATCAATGTTAAGAATTATTATAAGGCAAGAGAGAAAGATGGAAAAGTAAGGGACATGAGGAGCAGTGCTGGGCTGCGTCTCCGCACCTCTGCTGACAACCACTAGGTTCAGCTATCTATAAAAGAAAGTACTCTAAGAATTATCACACCATTGGGCAAATGCCACAGGCCAACACGTCTACATACTTCACACCTGTCAAAACCAAATCAGGTCTCAGTTGAGACCTTGGGCTCCTGAAGTGTTTGCCAAGCTGGGCCGTGGTGGCATACACCTTTAATCTCAGCACTCGGGAGGCAGAGGCAGAAGGATCTCTGTGAGTTCGAAGCCACCGTGGTCTACAGAGTGAGTTCCAGGACAACTAAAAGCTACATAGAGAAACCCTGTCTGGAAACGATAGACAGACAGACAGACGAGTGTTTGTCAAAGCCTGCAAGCGCCAGTCCTGAGGATGCCTCTAGCTTGCTGCTCACTTGCTGTACTCGACATGCTGTCTGTTTTCCAGTCTCCACGTCTCAGCTCCGTCCTGGGGGGAAACACGCTCTTCCTGGGGCCGCTCTCATACACTCCAAACTCCACTTTTCCAGGCAGGGGCTGTGAATGCCGGATTGGCACTGTGATCTCCAGATCTGGAACCAGAAGGGAGAAGGAGATTCAGGCTGGTTGTCGTTGTTAAATGTCTCTCATGCTCACTGTCCACCTGCCTCCTGGGCCTGGGCCTGAAGGAGAGAGGGGAGACCCTGGAGTCTTATCCCACTTCAGCACTGAAAAGCCACAGAATCCAGTGTGGCCCAGCAGAGGGGAGGGATGGCAGAGCATGAGAAATAGGCAGAAGAGTTCTTCCACTTCAGAGAGCAGAAAGAGGATGCGCTTAGGTCAGGCTTGGGCTCCCAGCCCCACCACTCAGGTGCTATGCAGCCAACCTCTCTCAGTTAGACCCCTGTCTAAGGAGGGGATCATGAACGCCACCGATGGTGAAAAACCACCCTGCACACCAGCTCATTTGAAGAGTTCCCGTGTTTTTACTTGATTGAATCCTCATAAAACCCAAGAAACCTGCACTGTTACTATCACTCCCAGAAGAAATGAAGGCACAGAAGGGTGAAGCTGCCTCCCCAGTGCACAGCTGGAAGGACCAAACTGAGATGTGGACCCTGGCTCTGGAGTTCAGGCCCTTCCCCACTCCTACGGTCAAGAGCCTCTTGCTCCCTGAATTTGTTATGGCTGACAGCTGACGGGGTATGGGATGGGCAACCTACCCTGACAGCAGTGGCCCAGAGAGTGTGTGACCAAAGTCCTCCATGCTCAGAAAGACTGTGACTTCTGAGGCTGATTCATGGTAAAGGCACAGTCCTTACCCAGCTAGGGTCGATCTGACCCCTTCAAGACTGGGTACTGCCAGTGGTTTGTCTTTAACCCTCTTGAGATATCTACCACAGGGTCCTGGAAGCATAAATAATTCACACTAGTGGGCGGAATGAAATGTCTGGTGTATCATCAGCTTTTTCCCCAGGGGGATGTGAGGCAGGTCGGAAGGGAAGCCATGACAGCAGGGGTGAAAGAGGAGGCTGCCTTGGGACTGTGTGCTCGCTTCCAGGTACTGCCTCTCTTCGCTCTGTTCTTCCACGGAACAAGTGTGGTAGGAAAGTCAGAGGTAACTCCTCGGGCCAAAGCCAGAGACCCACCAAGAAAGCTAATGAGTAAACTAGAACAGTACGAAAGAGCAGTGTGAAGGCAGGGGGGACTGGACACAGTGAACAGCCTGCAAAAGAACACCTGAAATGTGGATTACTGGCTTTCATAGGCCCCAGCCTTCCTCATTCTAAAGAAACTGGTTCTAGGGGTAGGCCAGGTGCCTACTGATAGCCAGCTCCTTCATGGAACAGGGAGTGCTTTTCGGGCCCAGGCTCTTTGGTTACACTGCAGAAGAAACCCTTCCCATTCTCACCGCCCTGAGCGCAGAGCATGGCCAAGGCAGGCTTTCATGGGGTGAACGGTGAGTCTCAGAGCCCATGTGGATATATCATTTCTTTCTTCCCTTCTCAGCTTTTAGTTACCTTAAAAAAAATCACTTTAAGTCTGACTAGTTAACTTTAAGGTGTTATTTTTACCACCCTCAGCCAGTTCTATAGAGAAGGAAAGTAAAACACATAGGAAGAAAAAGACCAGAAGTCAAAGGTTCAAAAATGCAGGGCCAGGCTAAATGTTTTTAAAACGCCCCTGCTCTTTGCCTGAAGAAACACTGTCAGGATCAGTTTTCATGATTATACCCATAGCTTTCCTGAAGTGCATTCATCTGCAGTATTACTTCCCTTTGTGCTTTGGGACTTTTCCATTTAGTAGGTGATTATAATCCTATGAGGAAACTGAGTCACACACTGGGTAAAGGAATGGTCCCAGATACAGAAGTGATTCAGCAATAACATGAGTAGCCGAATCCAGGTTTCCTGGGCCTCGGTTGGCTGGCTCTGCCTCCCAGGACATACCCAGAACACAAATATTGACTGTCTTCCCGTGGGGCCACAGCATCCACCAAGTTCCACGTTTACAGCTGATTTCCTGTGCTATCAATTGCATGTACTACAAAGAACAAAGCTACTCCCTGGGGCCGAAGACTCCATTCCTGAATGGAGGACCCTATTTTTAAGGATCCTAGGTCCTTGGTGTTCCAACCCCAATTAAAGAAAAATGATAGTTATTTCTAAAGCAACTAGGGTTTCCATATTTGAAACTCTGGGTTTAGAGCGAGTTCCGTTCTTCGAAAAGGTCTCACAGACGGACATGCCTCTATCAACTCCAAAGTTTTTGTTGGTCAGTGAGATGAAAGTCAATAGTTTTCAACAGAGTTATTTCCTCCAGTGGCGACAGAAACTTAACACTGGGGACAGGTTTTCAAAAGGAGCTGTGATGGTCAAGGTAGAGTAACTGGCCTCCACCCTGGGGATCCTAATCTACTTCTTCTCTCCCAACCCCACCCAGTTCTTACCCTGGCCCCACAAGCACACATAGAGAGGCCTCGAGGTCCCTAAGGAGTACAGTGGGAAAACCCACAGACTCGGGCATTGCAAGCTAATATGTAAATTCATAGTAGATGTTTACAGAGTTCAATAAGTCATATCTACCCAACCATAAATGACGCCTTCTCTTTGGCAGCTGTTCTGGTATCTTCTGCCTCATGCCGAAGGACAGGGTCCAACTTCCTACTACCCAGTGCCTGGTGTCCCTGGCCAGAACAAGGCACCAGATCTTCTAGAACTGGAGTTACAAATAATTGTAAGCGATCATCTAAGTTCTGGAAACCACCTGGGTCCTGTGCAAGAACAGCAAGTGTTCTTAACCCCTGAGCCACCCCTCCATCTTTGCTATTTATATTTTATCACAATGAAAATGAAAAGCAAGGCTACTCTTGGGTTGATAGGTAGTACACTCTCCCCAGACGGACTCCTTGCCATCCTGAGCCATTCCTCTGTGTCTCTTTGAGCTGGACCTGGAATGTCCCCTAAAGGCTCATGTGCTAAGGGACTGGTCCCACCACGGTGCTACTGTGAGGTGGTGGAAGCTTTAAAAGGCAGAGCCAAGGAGAGGTCTTGAGATTATAGGAGGTCGCCCTTGAAGGGGTGAGACCCAGCCCGTTCCCCTTGTTGTTTCCTTTCTCAGCTGGGAGACAATTTTGTGTTACCATGTTCTCTGCATGTGGAACCTCATCCCAGGCTACGACGGAACAGGGCAACCGATCATAGACTCAAAACTATAAAACTGTATGCCAAAATAAACCTGTTTTTCTTTTCTTAAAAAAAAAATACACTTGCTGGGCAGTGGTGGTATGTACCTTTGGGGGGCAGAGGCAGGCAGATCTCTGAATTTGAGACTAGCCTGGTCTATAGAAAGAGAGTTCTAGGACAGCCAAGGCTACACAGAGAAAATCTGTCTCAAAAGCAAAAAACGAACAAACAAACAAACAAAAACTCTTTATGGGGGCAGAGGGTAGAAATTCAGATGACAACCCAAGAGAATTAGTTCTCTCCTCCCGTTGTGTGGGTCCTGAGGATCGAACTTGGGTCACCAGACTTAGCAATAAGAGCCTTCTACCCACAGAGTCATCTTGACGGTCCCAGGTCTTTATTTATAACTTGATTAGCTCAGTTATTTTTTACAGTAATGGAAAGTTAACTAACACAGTGTCCAAAGATATATAGTTTAATATTTTTATAGTAATGGTACTAATTATAGTCACTGACATAGAAATAATGAAAATTATTACCCTTCCCCAAAGCAAAATTCCATGTCAGAAGATCTGGAAAGGAGGGAAGAAGCTGGCCATGCTTCTTCACACATTGATCATTCTGATTTAGATTATAGGTATTAGTGGGTGGAAGCCATTATTTAGACCCCGATAAGCCTTGGGTGAACTTTGTGGAGTCCTTAATTGTAGCCCAGGCTGGTCTAGAACTTGTAATCTTTCTGATTTAACCTTCCAAGCGCTGGGATTATAGGAGTGTGCCACAGTGCTCAGATTGAACTCAGTAAAATATTTCAAACTTATGAGCTTTGGGCTGGACAAGTCCCAGCCCAGAGCACTTACTCTAGAATGTTCTGTTTTGGAGGACACCAGCCCATATGTGTGGCCTCTGTGGATTCACAGGAAAGTGTGATTTTTGGAGTTCTTCCATGGGCCAGGCCTGTGCCATCCTTGCCCATTGCAACAGCCCTGTTAAATTCCATCGTGCAGATGAAGACTAAGGCTCAGGGAGGTGAAGGGTTTTGTCCATAGTTCCAAAGCAGTTAGCACTATGCAGAAATCCAACCCAAACTTGCTTGCCCCAAGACCATGTCTGTGCCCCTCTGCTCCTCAGTGCGGGTGGGTGCAGACCTGGTTTCCAATATCCAGTGACACCAGATGGAGCCTGGGGTGGGGGGAGCTACAGTGAGGCCCAGAAGTCTCAGTTCTTGAACCAGACCACTGACCCCTGAGTGCATGAGCATCTACTGCTGTACCCTCCTGGCCTTCAGACACTGGAGTCACAGACAAATCACTGGCCACTATGGCCTGACTTAAAAGCTTGACCAGAGTTCACTCCATTGGAGCCTCTGTCTTTGCATGCAATGCTCTATTTTATAAAGCACTGCAGTCCTTTCCCACCTAGAGCCCTATTTTCTGAGCCCAGGTGACTGCAGATCACAAGCCTAACTTTCCACCATGTCAGCTCTCTCCTCCTCTCTACCAGCAAGGCTGACATGATGGGCCTGGGGTGGGGGTGGGGGATACATTTAACATCTAGACACTCAAAAAGAAATGCTAGAAACGACCTCCCTGACCCCTCTTCCTTACATAGTCAAAATCATTAATATTCTCTACGCCAACTACTTTTGAACAAACACTGTGCTAGGCATCATGGGAAAACCACACCTGCATAAGGAAAAAGACAACTGAGTCCTAAACTAGGAGACCGCACACGGTGGACCCTGGGTTTCTTCTTGAGCTGGGTGCTGATACTTGGTGGCTGTGTGGAGTGACTGGTGTCAGCAGACATTTGGCTGAAACCTCTCATCCCAGCACAGACTCCCAGATCTCCATCAGGGCGGTGCTACAGACTGAGGCGTGAGCAGGGCACAAAACATGTGTGTTCCTGCCCTCGTGGAGCTTATGGTAAGAGGGAGGAGAGATGCTGGTCCATGACCAGCAGACTAAGGAAAGCCTGGTCCGTGCTTCAGGAGAACAGGGAGAACACAAGAGCAGGAAGCAGGGTGCAGGGGCTCATCTTTAGTGGATGAGAGGAGGCAGCAGGTAGGGATGTGGAGGAAAGCAGAGAGCGCAAAGAGCCTGGGGGAGACCTGTGCTCGCTTGTTAGAGCAACATGAAGGAGTTATTCATGCTCAGGCCTGGGTCTGGAGCTCATGGAGAATGAGTCCAGAGGTCACATAATGTGGGGCCTTGGAGGCTACAGCAGAGAGTCTGTCTTTCCTCTGAGTGGGACAGGAGCCCATGGAGTGCTTAGAGCAGAGGATGGAACACTCTGATGTTTTATTTTTGGCATTATTACTGTTGTTTTTAATTATGTGTCTGTGTGTGAGGGTTAATGTGTACATGAGTGCAGTTCCCCACAGAGGCCAGAAGAGGGCAATAGATCCCTTTGAGTTGGAGTTACAGGTGGTTTGTGAATCACTCAATGTAGATGCTGGAGACCAAACTCAGGTCTTCTAAAAAAAAAATAAAAATTAAAAATTAAAAAAAAGAACAACACAAACTCTTAACCACTGGGTGATCCTTCTAGCCCCTAGTAGTTTGTTGTTTTTAAAAATTAATAATAAATTAATTTTTTGTGAGAGGGTCTCATTGTGTAAACAAGCTGGCCTCAAACTCACAGAGATCTATCTCTGCTTCATAAGCCCCGGGATTAAAGTAATTTGCCGTTGCACCCAGCCATATGGTACCTTGTTTATAAAGGACACTGGCTTTACGATGGAGGATGAACTGTAGAGGGATGAGAGTGGACAAGGGTGGAGATGAGTGCAGAAGCTACGGTAGTAGTTCCACCAAGAGATGGTGGCAGTTTGGCTACAGCCATGGCACAGGAGAAATAGCCAAACTTAAGCTGCACCTTGGAGCCAGAATCTGAGGAATGAAGAAACGAAGTAACAACAATTAGGGCAATAAAGAGACATGCCAGGCCGGGCGGTGGTGGCACACACCTTTAATCCCAGCACTCGGGAGGCAGAGGCAGGCAGATCTTTGTGAGTTTGAGGCCAGCCTGGTCTACAGAGCGAGCTCCAGGAAAGGCGCAAAGCTACACAGAGAAACCCTGTCTCGAAAAACAAAAACAAAAACAAACAAACAAACAAACAAACAAACAAAAAGAGACATTCCAGGGACACCAGACTCTCCAGATGTCCTGAGTGAGGACACAATACAGAAGCTTACGGTGGCCCAGAGGCTTCCCAGAGAAGGGGCTGTTGGGTGGAGGCCCACAGCCCAGTTATAAGAATGCAGGTGTAGAGAAAGAGGTCTGAGCAAGAAACCCATGAGGGACAATGTCCAGGCTCATGAGAAGCCAACTGGCGGCAGTTAAACACACAGGTCGGGCTGATTTTGCTTAGTTCTGCGTGGAAGGGGCTCCTATGGAGCCTTTTCTTGACTGCTCCTCTTGCCAAAAGGTTGGCTAGAGCAGGGCACAGAGGCCCAACCTCCTGAAGGCAGGTCCTTGCTCAGGATGCTTGGTGTCACATGGCTGGTGTCATGAGGGGTTTGGAGGGGACAGAAGAGCCCATCCATAGTGCATGCAATAGTCACTCATGTCATACTATTGCATGGTGTCCTTAGGAGCTGGTGGTAGAGGTTGCCCGCTCTCGGGAGAGTGGGGCTTTCTCTGCTCTGTTGGCTCCTACGTTCTCCTGATTGTCAAGGTTGGAGCCAAGAGAGAAAGCATAACCATCCACTTCGGGTAGGAGGGGTGCTACCCAGTCGTTCCCTCGCTGGCTGGGCGTGCCTTTCCCAGCACTGCAGCACTTACAGAAGGGACAAAACACAACCATCATCTCAGTGGCTCTCCCCATCTAGTGAAGGACCCGGATGTGCAAACAGGAGCTGGGCAAGCAGTCTGTCCACTCAGGCCACAGCAGAAGGGACAGTCAAGGGTGGCGGCGGCAGCCACCCACTGGCGACGCAGCACCCTGAGACGCCACCTACCTGCATGCTTTCCGGATTTTTGCTTCTCTCTCTGTCTTCGGGTGATGCTGTCTCTTAGCCTTTTAAGATTTTCCTGGAAAATAATTTGTTCATTGTTTAAGTACCCAGCAGAGTGATGCCTTTGGACATTAGAATTCCGTTCTTATTTTATGCCCTGTGCAGGGGCTAGCACGCTACAGTCACATCTTTCAAGATTGCCCCCAGAGAAACTCAAGTCTTTGATACATGGTGCCTGAAATGTGCCATTTTTTTTCTACAGTAGAGTGTGCTTTCAGATGCCCAGCCCCATGCTCAGCCTGAGAGCCCACTGCCCTTCTCCACGAGTGTCTCGAAGGCAGCCCCAACCCTGACAGGCTCACAGACTCGAATTCTTCCCTGCCTCTGACCGTGCTCTCTCCTCAGCCCTCTGAACTTGAGGGACTCTAATTTCCATAAATCTATCCCAGGCCTGGGCCAAGGTTGCCTTCCTGAAGCCTTCCCCAGGTGGCCCCAGGCCTTAGTCCTGTCCATATCAACCACCTCACACTTGGGCTACACCGCCTTGCATGCAGCATATGCATATGTGTGCACACGTGTACCCTGTCTCTTCAGGGACACTGGACTTCCCAAAGACCAGGTCTTGTACCGCTCTATAATTCAATCATTTGGGCCACTGTAGTCATTCAATAAATGTTGATTGGATACAAGAAGGTCAAGATTTGTTTCTATCTTAAGTCAGCCCACAGCAATGGTGCCTAGGCATCTCAGGGAAGTTAAGAATCTCTGCACACAGTACCCTAGGGAAATGTCTAAACAGCCTGGTTGGAGTAGCTGGTGGATGTGAGGGAACCACAGGAAACCAGACTGGAAGAGCTGGCTAGTCTGCAGTTGTGGGCGAAAGACACTGAACCTTGTCCAGAAGGCATTAGGGGAACAAAGAAAGTTATAAGATGGCCATCATGACGAAGTTCTGATTATCTGGAGGTGGAGGCAAGCAAACCCATCTACTGGCCAGGTAGCTAGCCTGATGCAGGTAATAAGGGCCAACAATGGGACATGGGTAGGGGAGACATGGAAAGACACAGAGAAGATACACCACAGAACAGGGGTGGGTGAGACCTCCAGCTACTACATATGAGTGGGAGTACAGGGACCTCTGTCTGGGGGGCCTTGAGAGAGAAGCAGAAAGTAAGCTACTTCGCTGGACAAGCTCAGGTCGAGTGCACCTCAGGAGAACACGCCTAGCTAGTGGCTGGAACTGGAACTGGAGCCAGACACAAATGTTGTCTGTACAAAGAAAGCACTAAAGAGAGCCTGGGCAGTGCCCACTCACAAGGGGCAGGGATGGAGGAGACAGAAACAGACAGAAGCAAAGGGAAGCGAAGGGGAGTGTCCCAGGATCAGCCAACACGTTCGAGGCCCGGACAGGGGAGGCTGTCAGGACATAGACTTACATGTACTTCCATTGGCTGGGGTTTCCTACCATTAGGAATATGAACCCCAGCATGTATCCAGGAACTCTGAACAAATCTGTGTGCAGGAAAGAAGCTACTTGGGTATAGATACAGGGAGCAAGCTGGCATTTACTTTGCACCAGGCATGTGAAAGGCTTTTCCTACATACACACTCTCCCCCTTCCCTTCACATTTCAGAAGTGGGGAAAGGGCACAGCAGGCCCCTGTCATCCAGCTGCAAGTGACAGAACAGAGATGTAAACTTGGGCTGCTAGCTCCAAAGACAGCTTGTAACTACTGTGACACATGGTCACAGGACTTAGAGAGGAGGAAAAAACAAATCAGTGTTGGGCCAAGGGTAGCCTTTGCTTAGGATGGCAGCGGTTCTAGGGCTCCTGAATGAAAGGGGCCTGGAGTCCTGTGTTCAACGCTGCAGGATGCCACCACCCTTCAGACCCTTTAGGGAGGGATGCACCTGGTAAAGAGGGTTCTCACGTCAAAAACGCAAAGCTGGCAGAGTTAAGGACGTGTGGTAGAAGGTACAGGGAAGGGAGTATGGAGTCTAGAGCCAGCCTGTGAGTCTGCATCTGACCCCAGTGCGAGCCCCTGCTTCTGTAAAACAGAGGCCATGCTATCTCCCTTACACTTGCACTGTGAGGAGCCACAGAGACTGGTCCAGCCAACCTGGAGCACAGCACCTGACGTGTGACTATCTGCGCTGACAACCCAGCTGCCTTCTGACTCACCCCTGATTCTCACCACCTTACCCACCCACCCTCGAAAGGCACTGCTCCCCTCCCAGGGTCAAATGTCTCCGCAGCCCAGTACCTGTCATGTCAGATGCAGAGAGACCAGTGACTGTATTACATCACTGGAGAGACCTTATCATTCACTAGAAAAGTGGTCTTGAATATGTCCCTTAATCCCATGGGCCTGATTTTCTCATTTTTAATATGAATATATGAACATAATAAATGTGTGTGTGTGTGTGTGTGTGTGTGTGTGTGTGTGAAGTTGTTTATTTTCTCATAGAAATCCTCAAAGCAGCTAGGCATGGTGGTGCATGCTTGTAATCTCAGCATTTGAGAGGCAGAGGCAGGTGGTTCTCTGCAAGTTTGAGACCAGCCTGGTCCACATAGTGAGTTCCAAGTCAGCCAAGACTATATAGTGAAACTCTGTCTGAAAACAACAATCTTCAAACCATACAGATAAAGCAAGACTCTGCCGTGAACTACAGTCCTCTCATATGAGCCCTCCCAGAGGGCAGGCCCTGGGACAGTGTGTTTGGCATTTTACAGATCTGTGCCTTTGTATTTACAAGGTACCTAGAGAAATGAAGCGTGTGTGTGTGTGTGTGTGTGTGTGTGTGTGTGAGAGAGAGAGAGAGAGAGAGAGAGAGAGACAGAGACAGAGACAAAGAGACAGAGAGAGACAGAGAGAGGCAGAGACGGAGAGACAGATAGAGACAGACAGATTGATTTTAACTCAGGAGGTTTAGGCTCTGCAGCTTGTAGCGTTCATTTCATCATATTTCTTGGGATCTTTCCAAGTTTTCTTCGTGTCCTAAAGACTGATGACGAGCTATGGGGAGGAAAAGGGGCCCTGAGGAACAGAGCCGTCAAGCGGAGGTGGAAGACCAACTACAGACAGCGGCAGTGCAGAGGCAGAACTGGGGACACAGGGAAATTTGTTCCTGACCTGCAGCCTCTTAACGCTTTTAGCCAGGAGTTCCAGTCAGGGAGACTCCTAAGCACAGCCACCGACAAGGACACTCACAATGTTCACAGGTCCAGCTGTCCAGTTACAGTGACATACATGGCAGCTGCAGCTGCCTCTTCCACTGCACGGCAGGGGGAGTGTGTGTGTGTGTGTGTGTGTGTGTGTGTGTGTGTGTGTGTGTGTGACAACCCCACAGTGGCAGAGCTGGCTACCTGCTGGAAGC
>CABHPQ010190917.1:0-14855 GCA_902168405.1 Peromyscus aztecus
ACCCTAGAACTCAAGACCTCAAATGTACAAGGATAAATATCTTATTTTCCTGAGAAAAACAGAATTGATGGACAAGAAAAGAGCTGACTCCTAGGAAGTCTTCAAGGATGGACCCTTATAGAGTTCAGAATATTCCTACTAGCTCCCAGTTTCTTAAGCCCATTGTTTGATATTTCCTTCCTCCTCTTGCTGAGTTGAGATCTCTTGGTGGGCTGCTAATTGCAATTTGGAGTTTCCTACCTGCATCTTGCTTATCCCTTCAGTGCTTTGTAAGATGAACTTTTGAAACTCTGTGCACCTGGATGAGGTAGCTCAAGACTGTCATTTCAGCTATCTGTGAGGCTGAGAGTTCAAGGCTGAATGGGCAGAGAATTTCTGAAGTCCTAAAGAACTTCTTCCATACATAGATTATAAACAGATGGGTGTATGTCATCCAGAAATCTAAAAACATAAAGTTTTAATTTTATAGTTTATTAGAATTTATTAATTATATAAAATAATGGGCTTTATTAAGACTTTTGTGTTGCATATTATTTTAAATCCATTATTATCCTATCCTGTTCCCCCTTAACTCTGTTACACGTCCAGTACTTCCTAATCCTCCTACTTTAATGTGTTGTTTGTATTGTTTCCTCTCCATTTCATTACTAATTACATGTTTGCATATGTGTATATATGCGATCTGTGATTCCATTTAGCATTGTTCACATGAGTATGTTTTAGAACTGACCACTTGGTATTAGATATTCACTTATGGGCTCATTCTTAGGAGAGATTTGTTTTTTCTCTCACCTGCCATCAGTTGCATATAGTTCTTCATCTAGGAGTCAGGTCATGTGGAGATTTTCCGTGTCCATATTGGCATGTCCTCTGGTGTTATGGTTGGGTGTGTCTTGCTTAGGCTATGAGATTCTTGAGATTGCCTGGGTTCAGCTTCTCTGTCTTGCAGAAGATGTCCTGAGTCTCTGTATTCTACAATCTTTTCTTCCTCTCTTCAGAGATATTCCCCAAACCTTAGGTGTAGGAGTTGGTTTGTATTCTGGAAGTTTATTTGAAACATTAGAGGTGTCATCCCTTTGTTTTATATGATGCCCCAGGTTATGGGTGGTGGTGGACCATGGGTCCTGGTGATGATTTTGATATCTTTAGGAATGCTCAATCTCCTCACATTTCATTGCAGTGGGTCTCGGGATCCTCTGCTTACTTCTGATGATGGCAATCTCAATCTGGCTGATATACAGTGAGTAATTCAAATATATCATTTGCCTAGGTAATGCCAACAGACACTAATTATGCCACAAAGATCATACCTTGTCCATTATTTTGTCTGTCACCAGGTGACATTCCAGGTGGGCTGGAATTTGTAAGTTTTTTGTTTTCCACTGGACCCCTGAACTCTTGGACATTACAGTGACTGGGGCTGCTTTGGACTGCCTTATTCTGTCTTACTCATGATCATGTTCCTTCTGATAATAGATGTGTTGATATTCTGGTTTTGGAGCTCAGGTGATTATGAATCTGACATATACATGCTATAAGAAACAGCTGTACAAAATGAATTATGTCATTTTGAGGATTTTTCCCCAGCTCATATTGAGGACATGATTAAGTGAAAAGACTGAATCTGTACACAGAAGTAGAAGTTCTGGAGCTTCAGCTTTATCTTTAATAAACATCCTTAGAGAAAACCCCTGGGCTCCAACACAGCTGCATGTCTGCATATTATTATCTTCCTCGTATGGGTAGTCCATATTCTCCAATGATAACTGTGCTGTTATTTCATGTTTCTTGGTTGAAATTTTCATGTTGTGTTAGGTTTCTCTGAACATTTTACTTAAGTACTTATTTGTTAGTGTTGTGCTGTGATAACAATGAATTAATCAGGACATATGGTGCTTCCACCGTCATATTATTTAGCTGTTTCATCTACTTTACACTGATGTTGCCAATAGAGAGAATTTGAGGTTTTAATTCTTATAGTGAGTTAATTGAAGTGTTACTTTTTAAGTGCCAAAATGGCAATTAAAGTAATGATCTGTGTTGGTTGTTAATATAAAAGTTTTTTCTCTAATTTTAAATTAAATATTTACTCTTTATGAGCATTTTTGGTCTTATAACTGCTACTAATTTTAGTTTTTCAGTATAGTCAAGAAAAACATGAATTGCAGAAAACTGTAAATAATACCCATCAAGAGAACAGCACCATGCAAAATTACTGGTACTTAATGGAAGAAAGGTTGAAAAATAAGTCTCTAGATTATGATGCCCTCAAAAAGGATCTGGGCACACTCAACAGAACACTGAACAGATGCTACCAGGAAACTAAATTTGTTGTAGATTCCAAACAGCACACAGGTAAGGAGAGGATCTTGAATAAAGAATTGCTTTATTCTCTAAATGTTTCCTCCCCAGAAGATTTGAAGTCCAATTAGCAGCTTAAAATGCTGGTGATTTGTGTTTTAATGGCTTGGGGTTTCATTATCTCATGGAGTGGCCTGGAATCCCAGATATCCCTGTTTGAATTCGGAGACTCTTATAGCCTCTAGAAACTCAGTGGCTGTTCTGGCTTCTACTGCTCTAAGAGGATGTAATTGTAAGTCAGCATAGCTGACAATTCAGGTTCTTTTTGTCTGTGGGCAAGTTTGAATCTCCAGCTTTGTTGCTGACAGAACATGGAAGTTTCCATTAAGAGTGTGTTCACCAAATTCTTAGGCTGAAATGGATTCAGAGCATTTACATGAATGCAATAATAAAAATAATTGTGTGTGTGTGTGTGTGTGTGTGTGTGTGTTTTCCTTCTGCCTTGGTATGAGAGAGTTGGCCTGTTTGTGACCATAGTGAAGCTCACTGCAGCACGTTATGGAACTTCAAAATGGTGTCCACACTTGTGTAACTGTCAGTGACACAGTGAATGAGGCCAGAAAGATGAAGATATCAAGGATTACAAGGAACCTTTCTTACCTTGTATTGTGACTGGTTAACTTTAATTGACACAGTTTATCATTCGTTATTAAATATTATTTCAGAATTTAGAGTTTACAAAGAGCTTTTGCATATGATCTCACTACACCATGGTAGGGGTTAAAAATTATCATGCAAGGAATAAAAATATCTTTCAAACTGCTACATTATAAAATGTGAGGAAAAAAGTGCCAGAAGTTTTTTGAAATATTTCAGACCCATGAAAAATATTATGTCTCATTTTTAAAGTAACTTTATCATCTGTAAAGGGTAGCATATTGCTGTAGTCCCTGTCCTTAGGAGGCTGAGACAGGAGGATTATAAATTTAATGACAATCTGGACAGCTCAGCAAATTCCAGGCTAACCTGAGCTACACAATGATACCTCTTCACAGGAAAACAAAGGTTGTAGATGAAGTTTGTTAATAGAGCATGGCCATCCTCAGTCCCTCACTAAACAAAATATTCATGTTGAGGTGTTATTGCTACACAAATCGCACATATTTTAATGTATTCAAATTGACATGCTTGGGTATGTGGGCATATCATTAAAGGCATGAACATAATCAGGAGAGTAGACCAACACCTTCAAAAGCTCCCTCATGTGTCTCTTATTTTTCTTAAGGTAAGAGCATCTAACACAGACCACAGCACAACCTTAAGTGCACAGTATGAGTGGAGGAACAGGGAACACAGTGCATTACTGCAGGTCTAGAATTCAGTCATCCTTCTAACTGCCTCTGTGCAGCAAGTGTTTGTTCCCCATACTCCAGCTCTCACAAACCTCTGCTTCTTATAGTTGGGCTGTGTTAAAACCTCATCTGAGTTGAGCCATAAAGTATGGTCCTAGGCCTGACTTTTTCACTTTGCACACCATCCTCCAGTTCATCCGTGTTTGTCATTTGGTTGAGCACCTCTTTTAAAGTGTTTAGGTGTGAGATATGGTTTCAATCTGTAGCCCAGGCTGTATTAGAATCTACTTTATAGCCAAGGCTGACATGGAAGTCACTACTTAGCCTAGACTGTCCTCAAACTGGTGGTGATCCTCCTGTCTCACTCTGTGTAGTGCTCAGGTTATAGGCATAAGTCTTCATGCCCTGCCAAATTTAAAGGATAAATAGTATTCCTTTGTATGTATGTGCCACATTTTTTTCTGCTGATTTATCCACAGTGGACACGTCTGTTGTTTCTATATATCTACTGCTATAAAAAACACCCCATAGAGCATGGGTGTAAAGGAGTCTCTTAACATTCTGGAATTTAAATTTCTTAGAGCTCTGAAATTTTACTTAGTTATTGATGTTTAATTAAAATTATATTAAAATATATAAAATATTAAATATATATAAAATATAAAATTATATTAAAATAATAACAGAATATTAGAAAATAAGAATTTTCACCATCTACCTTCTCTGTTATAGGCAAAGGTGTTGAAGGACACTGGTTCTGCTGTGGCATAAAATGTTATTACTTTGTCATAGAGGAAAAACTCTGGAGTGGATGTGCAAAGACCTGCCGGGACTGCAGCTTATCCCTTTTGACAATAGATGATGATGATGAACTGGTACTGTAGACTCTTAACATGTCCATTTCTTCTCTTAGACTCTGTCTCTAACCCTTGGATAGTGAGATACTAGGCCCAGGCAGATTTATTGAAAGAGAGACCTCTAAGTGTTGTACATGATTTGCCTGTAATGTGAGCAAAAACTGTGCAGTAAGAGTATCCTAGGCTACTCCTTCCTGTTCCTGGCTTATTGTCAGGACACAGGGTCTGTTATGAGAAGACTCATTAAAGAAACAGCCATGTCTTTGTAATCTCCTCTCTTTCTCAGGAGTCTGCAAGAGAGTCCCTCAGAGAAGCATGTTTTCCCAAAATAAGTTTAAACCTTTGGTACAGTACATCCTGTGAGTGACAGTTATGTATCTCCATAGAGTGCCAACTACACCCAGTGATGTCTTGGTCTAGGGCTTGCTCTTTGGAACCCAGAAGTGAGACTGCCTGAGATGAGTAATTGGATGACAATAGAGAAAGTAACTGACCTCTGGGGCAATTTGCAAAATGGAAATTATATGAGAACTGTGAAACTCAGTAGTTTTACCAGGTAGCTCCAATGTGATTGTCAGTGAAACTCTCCATAATCTTTTACTTCATACTATTTTTTTTTGTTTTTTTAAAAGATGTCTATTTTCAGAAATGAGTAATTAAAAGAAAAAAAGGTGCCAAGATGCAGACATTTTCTATTTAAATTATTCCTAACAAAAATCTCTTCCAATATGAAGACAATATTTTTCTAGAGAAATGCTTGCAGGGTCAGCTTGAAAACTTTGGCATTTAGAACATTTTACAAAATTTGTCCACCAATTTAATACATGTATAAAAATTACAACAAAATAATTTTTATTGTCAAATAATTACATAATTTTCCATTTGATATACTAATCATAATTAAATTTATAATTAAATTTAAACCCACATTTTAAGATATGTTCAAAAATTTAATTAGACATCATGCCACTTGCATGTCACAGGTAAGACACTAAATTTTTCCAAATATCTGTCCCTTTCCTCCTCACTTTCTGTCACTTCCAAGTCTAAACTTCAGAACGGCTTCCTCTGTGGAGCATGAAGTTTAATGCCCAGTTTTCACGAATGACTTTTCATCTTAATGAATTTGCTATGAAGACAGGGCATTACTTACCATATGAACACTTCCCACATGCCTCTGTGGTCTTTGGGAATGCACATTTGAATAATTTCATAGAGTGTCAGAAATTATTTAATGAACCATGTATGCAGTGTGCTGATTTATAGGAGTCACAAGCAGTAATGTTGTGAGTTCAGGGTCAACCTTGGTTATATAGTGAGACTTGGTCTAAAGACATAAATCATTTCATGAACCTAGTATCCCTAGATACCTGAAGTTTTCATTTTAAGTAACTTGTGTAACTAACATTGGTTTTGACATAAATGAGCTACTCGTGGGAAATCACTTTAAAAATGAACTTGGAGGGAAGGAAGCACAGGAGGACAGGACAGCAGAGAACTGACCTAAGAATAGCTGCGGCCTGTTACGTTGTTCTTTTCTCACCAGCCAGAGGGAAATTTTATCATCAGATGAGGTTTTTTATTTTTTTATTTTTTACAGAAGTTCCTTCAGCTCCAAATTAAGCCGAACAGTTACTGGATTGGGTTATCATATAACCCAAGAACAAGGAAATGGCAATGGATTGACGATGGCCCATCTAAACTGTGAGTTTCCTGAGTCCTTACACTCTAACTTAGTGCAGAATTGGGAGGATTGTGTGCAAAGGCTTTTCTCTCATTTCACAATGCTTTTCTCTTTGTCAGTGGAGCTCACAGCTGAGGATAAGATGCACAAGGCGGTGTTGGAGCAAGCATTAGACAGGGAAGAGGAACAGTCTAGAAGCTGACTGCTAGTGATGTAATACTGAACACAGCTAAGGATTGTGTGTTCTAAGATGCAGAGAACACAAGCAAATCAACAACTTAAGATCACTTGAAAGTGACTAGATCATCCTGATAGATACTATGAGTATGAATATTTGAAATATTCACTTCATTTGTTTCAGTAGTTAGTTTATATAAATTGCTTCCTATTTATAAATATAAGAACATTTTTGCATATCTATATATCTATATGTATATATGTATATCTACCTTCCATTTCAAGATGTCATATTGTAGACTCCAAGTTTTATGTTAATTTATAATCTGGTAGAAAACTATTCATTGATTATCTTTATTAAGAATATTTCTTTTTCTTAAATATATCTCATATACATAAAATAAAATATGATCATATCCTTTCCTAAACCCCCAAGCTTCCTCTGCTTCTGTTTTAACATGTGCCTCTCTAACTCCTGTTTTCTTAATTGGTGCTGTCCCTAGGTGCACGTTAGGGCATCCGCTGGAGCAAGGATACATATCGGTGGCCACACCCCCCCAAAAGAGTGAATCTCCCTTTTCCAGCAGCCGTCACCTAACAATAGTCATTCCTTACGTGGTAGTATATTCCTCCTCATCTGTGCAGGAATTTTGTCATGTCCAGAAAGTTGCTTTTCACAGTGCTTTTTTCCTTCTCTGGTTCTTACAACCTTTCTGTTTCCTCTTCTTTCCTATTTCCTGCGTGGTGGTGATAGTGGTTCTTGGGGAAAGAGGTTTATGAAGATGTCACCTTTATGACTGAGCATATATTCTCTTCTCCTAAGCTCTTTGACCAGTTCTGCTTCTCTGCACTGACCACTGACCACTGCCAAAAGAAACTTCTCTGATGGAGGTTGAGAGCAATGCAGGTCCAGGCCCTAAACATAAATATTAAAAATGAAACTTGACCATGTGACCACTTAGCAAAATGATAGTAGCAGGTTGCGGCAGGAAGCTGACTGACAGCCTCGGCTCCCGCGATGGAATCTCAGCCCGCTCATGTTCTTACTGGCTGGCCATTCGGATGTGGGAGGAATTTCTACTCATATCATTTGTCTCTTGTCTTTTCTGAGTCGTGAGTCCTTTATCAGATGGAGTCCGCTGGTAGACGTGTAATTTACAGCTAGCAACAGCAGGTTCCATACTAGAGCCCATGACCTCTGCAATCATGGGCTTTTAATTTGGATTACAATATCAAACATGACACATTGCCCAGCAGGTCAGTATTGTGGCATGCAGGGTCCAGTGCTGGGTCCAGTGCTGGGTAAAACCATCCAAATCTTTTCTCCCTTTGGAAGTTAGAATGTAATTGGCCCACATAATCTCATAGGGAGTGGCACTGTTAGTAGGTGTGGCTTTGTTGGAGTGGGTGGGGTCTTATTGGAGAAAGTTAGTCACTGTGGCAAGAGGCTTTGAGGTCCCCTATGCTCTGGAGACTGCTGAGTGTGTCAGCAGACTTCCTGTAGCCTGCACATCAAGAGGTAGCCAGCACCAAGTCTGCCTGCACACTGCCATGCTCCCCACCATGATGATAATGACTGAACTTCTGAAACTGTAAGGGAGACACCCCAAAAAGATGTTTTCTTTATAAGAGTTGCTGAGGTCATAGTGTCTTTTCACAGCAATAAAAACCCTAGCTAAGGCACTCCCCTAGTAACCTGCAAAGGACCTTTTGACCCATTGAAAGATAGCCCAAGGGACTATGTTTCCTGATTGGTTTGAGATTGATTTCTCTACGTCCTGACACCAAATGTGTGGTGTCTTCAGAAATAGGGTGTTTCCATGTAGTTAAGGTTGAAAACCAAGGGCACAGCAGCAGCCTGGTTGTTTGGAGGCATCTGTGGTCTCCCTGACCAGTAACTCCTTTGGAGGTATCCTTTGCCTTGCACTTTGATTTTCACTTAATAACTCATATTTTCTGTGGATCTAACTCCTTTTTAAATTATATTTTGAAATTTTAAAATTATGTTTCCATAGAATATATTTTGATCAGGTTTTCCTCTCCCCCATAACATCCAGTTCCTCCCCACCTCCCTTCCTATGCACTCAATTTTGTGTTATTTTTCTCTCACCCCAAGACAAAAACAAAACAAAAATGGAAAATAAAATCAAACTAAAAAGAAATCCAGCAAGACAAAAATTGCCTAAAACAAACAAAAAAGCAACACACAAAAGTCCCCAAACCACACACACACAAAAAAGAGTCTGTTTTGTGTTGTTCAAATAGTGGGTCTCCATAAGGTCTTTTATACATCCTTAGTTTTGGTTGATCATCCTTTATTCTATCCTGTCCATTATTTTCCAGTATTCATCCAATTTTATCCTTTAATCATCAGAACCCCTGCTCTGCCTTCATATCACATATTCATCATTTTCCTGATTATTGATTTTTTTTAGAAATACAAATTTAAAAAATATCCCCTAATAATTCTGTGTTTGTCCTTTAAAAACTTTGTTAGCTAGTTACATTTCAAGTTGCCTTTTATAATTATTTACAATTAAATAAATTTAATTTTTATTGTTTTGTTGTTGTTTTGAAATAGATTTGTGTCCCTAGGCTGGTATTGAACTCTTGATCCTTGTATCTCCATCTCTCAAGTGCTGAGACTACAGGCAGGTGTGGCTGTCTTTCATTCCTTTAAAGACAGTAACCACACTTATTTTAGGTGTATTAGTTGGTAATGCTATTGTCTGTACTTTTGTGGGCTTAACATACTGTTTCTGCTGGATTTTGTTCATTATGGAATTATCTTTGTGGTATTCAGTGAATTTCTTCTTCAGCTGCTACAGAAACTATCTGAGGCATCAACAGTGGTAACTTTCTCAGCAACCTTTCATTCAGTGCCCGAGAAAATGGCAAGTCTGGCTCATCTCTATTTAAACCTGGTCCTGCCAGTGTGGACCGCTAGGTTCCAAATATGCAGGAAAATAACTTCCTCTTTAGTCCAAGGGAACTCTCAAGCAGGCGGTCACAGAGGTGGCCGGACTGTCACAGAGGTGGCCAGGCTGTCACAGAGGTGACCAGAGGACAGAAGATCTTACATGATGTATTAATATGTACAAATCATCCAGATTATCACTATTGTTATTAATTTTGTTTTTCCTATAGGAAGTATCATTTCATACAGGCTAGCTCTGCTCCTTTGCATCTACCTCCCAAGCACTAGAATTGTTGGTGTTTGCCATTGTGAAAGGCCACAGAGTTAATGAATTTGTTGGTATCCTACAGTACCATACAGAGTGAAGTGAGCATGTGGTAATATTTAGGGTGAGGTTCTAGCAGCTGAAAGCATGTCTGCATCCAGATTAAGTGATCTTTGTAGACCTTGACTATGTTACAGAACTGTTCCCTGATTATGGTATGATTACTGGGCCTAAACACGAGGCTTTTGTCAGGAAGTCCAGTGGTCAGAAGGTTTCTGTGGCCACCACAAGTATTTTCTCCAGTGGGAAGGTGCAGAAGCTTGGACACCTGCTTGCAATCTCAGCTTCTAAGGAACCTAGTGAGAAACTGTGAGCTTGTGTTTCTTGGTAGAAGTCCAGGTAAAGTTAATAACTCATGATGCAGAATATGTGCTTCATGTGTATCTTGTGAGTAGTTAGTGTCTACTGGGTCTTCTCCTCTTTGTCCATGTTTAACACACATGTTTTACTGATTGTACCATAATCATATCCTATGGCTGACTAATATGTATGCTCATTCCTACTGTACCTTACCTGTTCTTTATATGATCCATGGGCCACTTAGTTACATTTACCTTCCTTTTCTGTTCCTATTGTAAATCTAAATCCTCTATTTCCACCTGGCCTAAATCCAATGTTAAATGAAGGCAATCTTTTGTTAAAGTTGTATTCCTTTGCTGTTTTAGTACCATGGAATTGGGTGGAATTCATTCTCTGTCTGGTATTCTGTGACACAGATTCTCCTTAGGCTAGCCTGGGTCAAACTCACTGTATTTCCCTAACTGGCCTTGAACTCCTGATACTCCTGAATTCATTATTTGGTATTTGAATGATCATTTTCTGTAGATTCACTATTTATTTTGCCCTGCCTATTAGTAGAAAGACTGGCTGTCATGTTTAATGATGTTTTGGGAGTCTCAGCTTTACTGAAGCCTCAGACTGTATAGGAATCTGCTTTCTTCCTGTTCATAAATGAACTGAATTTGGTTTTAGTTGATCAGGGTCTTGCTCCATAGCCCACTCTATTCTAGTTTATAATCCTCAAAATCAGTCACCCCAGTGCTAGGTTACAGTCATGTATCATCTTTCTTTGTTTTTTTTTTTCTTTTGATTTTTCAATAGGGTTTCTCTGTGTAATCTTGGCTGTCCTGGAACTCACTCTGTAGATCAGGCTGGCCTCAAACTCACAGAGATCCACCTGCCTCTGCCTCCCAAGTGCTGGGATTAACGGCATATGCCAGCACTGCCGGAACTGTGTTTTGGATTTTATTTAAAATTTTGAATTATCTTTCACAGGAAGGTAGTTGTGGATTTAGTATTCATCGTCCATCAGAGATGGCAGTTGTGTTGCACACAGGGAAGTCAGTCGATCACCGTGTTTCAGGGAAGTCCCAATAGCTCTGAGGAGGGGGAGGAAAAAGGATAATCAACCGAAACAACAGTCACAAACCTTCTTCTGTGACTATTCTACAAATGTCCCTTTCTTATCAAAATGTGTGCATATAAGACCTTGTCCTGTGTGTCACATACATTTATTTTTACATTTTAAACTGTCTTTATTGTAATATGTATCATAGGAAAACAATTTTAGTGTAAAATTGTTCCATGGAAATACTGAAAATTAATTTAACTTGCTCACAAAAAATTAACAATGTGAAGTAGATAAGAACCTGAGTTATGATCAAAAGATCATTTTTATTTTTCATTTTATTCCATTTATTTTTGTGCATGTGTTCACATGTACTGTGACATACAGGTCACAACACAGGTGTAGCTAGAGGAGTGTTGAAGGAGTCACTTCTCTCCTATTGTGTGGGATCTTAGGTCTGAACTCTGGTTGCCTTGTCTGATGCCAATGGCCTCCACCCACTGAGCCATGTCATTGGCCCAAGACCAATTGTATGAGTTTAGAGAAAATGGAAATCTCTTTTTGATATACTTACGATTAATTCCATATTATGTACATTTTGTTCAATAAATCTTGTTTTTAAAATCTTGGCCTGAATCAATATAAGATTTGAATTTAAATAATTTCCCATTGTATTTTTCACTTAATAGTGATTTGACAGTAATGGGATCACCACGTAAGACAGGAGGCAGTGCACGTTTCAGTTCACAGGTGTAGATAATGATGACTGTGTTAGAACTCACTCCTGTATCTGAGGACAGAAAGTGGGTAAATTATCTAATTCAGTGTGCAGTGCGTAGGAAAATTAAAAATGGAATGTGGTCATCTTTGTTGGTTTCCCGTGGTGTTTTGTAACTACTTAACAACCAAATGTTTTAACCACAGGTCACAGTCTGCTGTGCAAATAGGGTGATGAGCTGGAAAGGGAAGAAATGTTATTCTGAAATCTGACTTAACAGAGCAGAAGCCATTTTCCCTTCCTTGTACAACACAGCAGCTTGCGTCTATAGAATGGTTGTCTTTGGTCCAGGGCCGTAAGGAATCACTCTCTTTTTTTTTCCTGAATGACACACAGAACTTAATACACAACTCTAATAAATAGCACACATATTTCATCATCAATAGAAGAAACCGTTTCAATATCCATGGCTTTGACAGCACAATTAAGAACTAGGATGTAGTTGTGGGTTTCTGTTTGTTTGTTAGTTGGTTAGCTACTGTTTGACACTTTTTGTACACAGAAGAACTTATCATCTTTAGAATGAACTTACTTGCTACAAAAAATAATTTCAGACTTAGTGAATAGTTTCCAGACTAGTTTAAGACACTCATACAACCTTCCACAATCCATATGTATTCTCATTCTCTCTCTCTCTTTGATCCATTTGATGATGAGTTGAAACTCCATTGATACACTAATTTTCATTGAGACCAGGTGCATGTGAATGTTCAAGACTTATAATCTTTTTTCTTTTCTTTTTTACTAAAAATTTTGTATTCATTTTACATACCAACCACAGATCCCCTCCCCTCCCTCCTCCCACATCCCAGTCTCCCCCCCAACCCCCAATTCCATATCCTCCAAGGCATCACATGGGGAGTCAGCAGAGCCTGATACACTCAGTTGAGGCAGGTCCAAGCCTCAACCCCTGGACCAAGGCTGTGTAAGGTGTCCCACCATAGGCAGTGGGCTCCAAAAAAACCTACTGATGCCCTAGGGATGGATCCTGATCCCACTGCCAGGGGGCCTCTTAAGCAGATCAAGTTACATAACTGTCTTGCTTATGCAGAGGACCTAGCCCAGTCCCATAGAGGCTCCACAGCTATTGGACCGCAGCTCATGAGTTCCCACTAGTTTGGTTTGGCTAAGACTTATAATCTCATAAGTAAATGAGTCTGAGGGTAACCTTAGGCTACATAGTATGTTTGAGGTCATTGTGTGCTACAGAGTAAGATTCTGTCTCATGAAGCCTAATAATAATAATGGTAGTAATAACAATAACAATAATAGTAATAAAAATAACAAATAATAATAAGCCATCCATAAATATTTCATAGGGACAAGCAATTTCTTTTACATCATACTGAAAAAATTAAACTCAATAAATGTAGATGATTTATTAATATGTTTTAATCCATAACCCATAGTCCTATTAGTCACTTTTGTCAGTTTTCTGGAACATGTCACTGTTGATATTTCTTTGGACTCAGGATCATGCAGTACATTCACTTGTAATCTCCTTTAGTTCTGAAACAGTTTGACTTATGATTATTTTCTTCCTTTCTTTGTTTCTTTCTTTACTTTTTTCTTTCTTTCCTTTCTTCCTTTTTAACTTCCTTCCTTCCTTCTTCCTTCCCTCTTTCCTTTCTTCTTTCTTCCTAACTTTCTTTCTTTCTTTGTTACTTTCCTTCTCTCTTCCCTTCACTCTTTCTTTTGAAAATTACATTTTAAAAAATCAAGTCATTTCTGTGGGCCTCTCTAGCACTTTGCTTCTTCCTATTCTCATGTGGTCTTCATTTATCATGGTCTCCTATTCCTTGTTCTCCCTCTCTGTTCTTGATCCAGCTGGGGTCTCCCGCTCCCCTAAGCTCTCTTTCCCTCAACCCTCTCCCTTCATTTCCCCCACTTATGTCCAGGCTGTTCATGTAGATCTCATCCATTTCTCCGTCATTGGGCAATCCCTGTGTCTTTCTTGGGGTCCTGTTTTCCAGGTAGCCTCCCTGGAGTTGTGAGTAGCAGTACAATCATCCTTTGTTTTACATCTAGTACCCTCCCATGAGTGAGTACACACCATGTTTGTCTTTCTGAGTCTGGGTTACCTCACTCAGGATGATTTTTTCCAGATCCATCCATTTGCCTGCAAACTTCATGATGTCATTGTTTTTCTTTGCTGAGTAGTATTCCATTGTGTATATGTACCACATTTTATTTATCCATTCTTCAGTTGAAGGGCATCTAGGTTGTTTCCAGGTTCTGGCTATTACAAATAATGCTGATATGAACATAGCTGAGCAAGTGCTCTTGTGGTATGATTGAGCATTCCTTGGGTATATGCCCAAGAGTGGTATAGCTGGATCTTGGGGGAGATTGATTCCCAATTTTCTAAGAAAGCGCCATATTGATTTCCAAAGTGGTTGTACAAGCTTGCATTCCCACCAGCAGTGGAGAGAGTTCCCCTAGCTCCACATCCTCTCCAGCATAAGGTGTCTTCAGTGTTTTTGATCTTAGCCATTCTGACAGGTGTAAGGTAGTATCTCAGAGTTGTTTTGATTTGCATTTCCCTGATAATTAGGGATGTTGAGCAATTCCTTAAATGTCTTTCAGCCATTTGAGTTTCCTCTGTTGAGAATTCTCTGTTTAGTTCTATAGCCCATTTCTTAATTGGACCATTGGGCATTTTGATGTCTAAATTCTTGAGTTCCTTATATATTCTGGAAATCAGTCCTCTGTCAGATAGAGATAACCCCACTGGTCGAGAGACAGCCCGAACTGACCCATTCTGGTGATGGGATGGCCAAACACCCTAATTGTCGTGCTAGAAACCCCATACAATGACTGAAGGATCTGGATGCAGAGATCCACAGCTAGGCCCCAGGTGGAACTCCAGGAGTCCAATTAGTGAGAAAGAGGAGGGTTTATATGAGCGAGAATTGTTGAGACCAAGGTTGGATAAAGCACAGGGACAAATAGCCAAATGAATGGAAACACATGAACTATGGACCAATGGCTGAGGGGCCCCAACTGGATCAGGCCCTCCGAATGGGTGAGACAGTTGACTGGCTTGATCTGTTTGGGAGGCATCCAGGTAGTGGGACCGGGTCCTGTGCTCATTGCATGAGTTGGCTGTTTGAAAC
>CABHPQ010190918.1:0-14853 GCA_902168405.1 Peromyscus aztecus
ACCCTAGAACTCAAGACCTCAAATGTACAAGGATAAATATCTTATTTTCCTGAGAAAAACAGAATTGATGGACAAGAAAAGAGCTGACTCCTAGGAAGTCTTCAAGGATGGACCCTTATAGAGTTCAGAATATTCCTACTAGCTCCCAGTTTCTTAAGCCCATTGTTTGATATTTCCTTCCTCCTCTTGCTGAGTTGAGATCTCTTGGTGGGCTGCTAATTGCAATTTGGAGTTTCCTACCTGCATCTTGCTTATCCCTTCAGTGCTTTGTAAGATGAACTTTTGAAACTCTGTGCACCTGGATGAGGTAGCTCAAAACTGTCATTTCAGCTACCTGTGAGGCTGAGAGTTCAAGGCTGAATGGGCAGAGAATTTCTGAAGTCCTAAAGAACTTCTTCCATACATAGATTATAAACAGATGGGTGTATGTCATCCAGAAATCTAAAAACATAAAGTTTTAATTTTATAGTTTATTAGAATTTATTAATTATATAAAATAATGGGCTTTATTAAGACTTTTGTGTTGCATATTATTTTAAATCCATTATTATCCTATCCTGTTCCCCCTTAACTCTGTTACACGTCCAGTACTTCCTAATCCTCCTACTTTAATGTGTTGTTTGTATTGTTTCCTCTCCATTTCATTACTAATTACATGTTTGCATATGTGTATATATGCGATCTGTGATTCCATTTAGCATTGTTCACATGAGTATGTTTTAGAACTGACCACTTGGTATTAGATATTCACTTATGGGCTCATTCTTAGGAGAGATTTGTTTTTTCTCTCACCTGCCATCAGTTGCATATAGTTCTTCATCTAGGAGTCAGGTCATGTGGAGATTTTCCGTGTCCATATTGGCATGTCCTCTGGTGTTATGGTTGGGTGTGTCTTGCTTAGGCTATGAGATTCTTGAGATTGCCTGGGTTCAGCTTCTCTGTCTTGCAGAAGATGTCCTGAGTCTCTGTATTCTACAATCTTTTCTTCCTCTCTTCAGAGATATTCCCCAAACCTTAGGTGTAGGAGTTGGTTTGTATTCTGGAAGTTTATTTGAAACATTAGAGGTGTCATCCCTTTGTTTTATATGATGCCCCAGGTTATGGGTGGTGGTGGACCATGGGTCCTGGTGATGATTTTGATATCTTTAGGAATGCTCAATCTCCTCACATTTCATTGCAGTGGGTCTCGGGATCCTCTGCTTACTTCTGATGATGGCAATCTCAATCTGGCTGATATACAGTGAGTAATTCAAATATATCATTTGCCTAGGTAATGCCAACAGACACTAATTATGCCACAAAGATCATACCTTGTCCATTATTTTGTCTGTCACCAGGTGACATTCCAGGTGGGCTGGAATTTGTAAGTTTTTTGTTTTCCACTGGACCCCTGAACTCTTGGACATTACAGTGACTGGGGCTGCTTTGGACTGCCTTATTCTGTCTTACTCATGATCATGTTCCTTCTGATAATAGATGTGTTGATATTCTGGTTTTGGAGCTCAGGTGATTATGAATCTGACATATACATGCTATAAGAAACAGCTGTACAAAATGAATTATGTCATTTTGAGGATTTTTCCCCAGCTCATATTGAGGACATGATTAAGTGAAAAGACTGAATCTGTACACAGAAGTAGAAGTTCTGGAGCTTCAGCTTTATCTTTAATAAACATCCTTAGAGAAAACCCCTGGGCTCCAACACAGCTGCATGTCTGCATATTATTATCTTCCTCGTATGGGTAGTCCATATTCTCCAATGATAACTGTGCTGTTATTTCATGTTTCTTGGTTGAAATTTTCATGTTGTGTTAGGTTTCTCTGAACATTTTACTTAAGTACTTATTTGTTAGTGTTGTGCTGTGATAACAATGAATTAATCAGGACATATGGTGCTTCCACCGTCATATTATTTAGCTGTTTCATCTACTTTACACTGATGTTGCCAATAGAGAGAATTTGAGGTTTTAATTCTTATAGTGAGTTAATTGAAGTGTTACTTTTTAAGTGCCAAAATGGCAATTAAAGTAATGATCTGTGTTGGTTGTTAATATAAAAGTTTTTTCTCTAATTTTAAATTAAATATTTACTCTTTATGAGCATTTTTGGTCTTATAACTGCTACTAATTTTAGTTTTTCAGTATAGTCAAGAAAAACATGAATTGCAGAAAACTGTAAATAATATCCATCAAGAGAACAGCACCATGCAAAATTACTGGTACTTAATAGAAGAAAGGTTGAAAAATAAATCTCTAGATTATGATGCCCTCAAAAAGGATCTGGGCACACTCAACAGAACACTGAACAGATGCTACCAGGAAACTAAATTTGTTGTAGATTCCAAACAGCACACAGGTAAGAAGAGGATCTTGAATAAAGAATTGCTTTATTCTCTAAATGTTTCCTCCCCAGAAGATTTGAAGTCCAATTAGCAGCTTAAAATGCTGGTGATTTGTGTTTTAATGGCTTGGGGTTTCATTACCTCATGGAGTGGCCTGGAATCCCAGATATCCCTGTTTGAATTCGGAGACTCTTATAGCCTCTAGAAACTCAGTGGCTGTTCTGGCTTCTACTGCTCTAAGAGGATGTAATTGTAAGTCAGCATAGCTGACAATTCAGGTTCTTTTTGTCTGTGGGCAAGTTTGAATCTCCAGCTTTGTTGCTGACAGAACATGGAAGTTTCCATTAAGAGTGTGTTCACCAAATTCTTAGGCTGAAATGGATTCAGAGCATTTACATGAATGCAATAATAAAAATAATTGTGTGTGTGTGTGTGTGTGTGTGTGTGTGTTTTCCTTCTGCCTTGGTATGAGAGAGTTGGCCTGTTTGTGACCATAGTGAAGCTCACTGCAGCATGTTATGGAACTTCAAAATGGTGTCCACACTTGTGTAACTGTCAGTGACACAGTGAATGAGGCCAGAAAGATGAAGATATCAAGGATTACAAGGAACCTTTCTTACCTTGTATTGTGACTGGTTAACTTTAATTGACACAGTTTATCATTCGTTATTAAATATTATTTCAGAATTTAGAGTTTACAAAGAGCTTTTGCATATGATCTCACTACACCATGGTAGGGGTTAAAAATTATCATGCAAGGAATAAAAATATCTTTCAAACTGCTACATTATAAAATGTGAGGAAAAAAGTGCCAGAAGTTTTTTGAAATATTTCAGACCCATGAAAAATATTATGTCTCATTTTTAAAGTAACTTTATCATCTGTAAAGGGTAGCATATTGCTGTAGTCCCTGTCCTTAGGAGGCTGAGACAGGAGGATTATAAATTTAATGACAATCTGGACAGCTCAGCAAATTCCAGGCTAACCTGAGCTACACAATGATACCTCTTCACAGGAAAACAAAGGTTGTAGATGAAGTTTGTTAATAGAGCATGGCCATCCTCAGTCCCTCACTAAACAAAATATTCATGTTGAGGTGTTATTGCTACACAAATCGCACATATTTTAATGTATTCAAATTGACATGCTTGGGTATGTGGGCATATCATTAAAGGCATGAACATAATCAGGAGAGTAGACCAACACCTTCAAAAGCTCCCTCATGTGTCTCTTATTTTTCTTAAGGTAAGAGCATCTAACACAGACCACAGCACAACCTTAAGTGCACAGTATGAGTGGAGGAACAGGGAACACAGTGCATTACTGCAGGTCTAGAATTCAGTCATCCTTCTAACTGCCTCTGTGCAGCAAGTGTTTGTTCCCCATACTCCAGCTCTCACAAACCTCTGCTTCTTATAGTTGGGCTGTGTTAAAACCTCATCTGAGTTGAGCCATAAAGTATGGTCCTAGGCCTGACTTTTTCACTTTGCACACCATCCTCCAGTTCATCCGTGTTTGTCATTTGGTTGAGCACCTCTTTTAAAGTGTTTAGGTGTGAGATATGGTTTCAATCTGTAGCCCAGGCTGTATTAGAATCTACTTTATAGCCAAGGCTGACATGGAAGTCACTACTTAGCCTAGACTGTCCTCAAACTGGTGGTGATCCTCCTGTCTCACTCTGTGTAGTGCTCAGGTTATAGGCATAAGTCTTCATGCCCTGCCAAATTTAAAGGATAAATAGTATTCCTTTGTATGTATGTGCCACATTTTTTTCTGCTGATTTATCCACAGTGGACACGTCTGTTGTTTCTATATATCTACTGCTATAAAAAACACCCCATAGAGCATGGGTGTAAAGGAGTCTCTTAACATTCTGGAATTTAAATTTCTTAGAGCTCTGAAATTTTACTTAGTTATTGATGTTTAATTAAAATTATATTAAAATATATAAAATATTAAATATATATAAAATATAAAATTATATTAAAATAATAACAGAATATTAGAAAATAAGAATTTTCACCATCTACCTTCTCTGTTATAGTCAAAGGTGTTGAAGGACACTGGTTCTGCTGTGGCATAAAATGTTATTATTTCATTATGGAAAAAAAACTCTGGAGTGGATGTGCAAAGACCTGCCGGGACTGCAGCTTATCCCTTTTGACAATAGATGATGATGATGAACTGGTACTGTAGACTCTTAACATGTCCATTTCTTCTCTTAGACTCTGTCTCTAACCCTTGGATAGTGAGATACTAGGCCCAGGCAGATTTATTGAAAGAGAGACCTCTAAGTGTTGTACATGATTTGCCTGTAATGTGAGCAAAAACTGTGCAGTAAGAGTATCCTAGGCTACTCCTTCCTGTTCCTGGCTTATTGTCAGGACACAGGGTCTGTTATGAGAAGACTCATTAAAGAAACAGCCATGTCTTTGTAATCTCCTCTCTTTCTCAGGAGTCTGCAAGAGAGTCCCTCAGAGAAGCATGTTTTCCCAAAATAAGTTTAAACCTTTGGTACAGTACATCCTGTGAGTGACAGTTATGTATCTCCATAGAGTGCCAACTACACCCAGTGATGTCTTGGTCTAGGGCTTGCTCTTTGGAACCCAGAAGTGAGACTGTCTGAGATGAGTAATTGGATGACAATAGAGAAAGTAACTGACCTCTGGGGCAATTTGCAAAATGGAAATTATATGAGAACTGTGAAACTCAGTAGTTTTACCAGGTAGCTCCAATGTGATTGTCAGTGAAACTCTCCATAATCTTTTACTTCATACTATTTTTTTTTGTTTTTTTAAAAGATGTCTATTTTCAGAAATGAGTAATTAAAAGAAAAAAAGGTGCCAAGATGCAGACATTTTCTATTTAAATTATTCCTAACAAAAATCTCTTCCAATATGAAGACAATATTTTTCTAGAGAAATGCTTGCAGGGTCAGCTTGAAAACTTTGGCATTTAGAACATTTTACAAAATTTGTCCACCAATTTAATACATGTATAAAAATTACAACAAAATAATTTTTATTGTCAAATAATTACATAATTTTCCATTTGATATACTAATCATAATTAAATTTATAATTAAATTTAAACCCACATTTTAAGATATGTTCAAAAATTTAATTAGACATCATGCCACTTGCATGTCACAGGTAAGACACTAAATTTTTCCAAATATCTGTCCCTTTCCTCCTCACTTTCTGTCACTTCCAAGTCTAAACTTCAGAACGGCTTCCTCTGTGGAGCATGAAGTTTAATGCCCAGTTTTCACGAATGACTTTTCATCTTAATGAATTTGCTATGAAGACAGGGCATTACTTACCATATGAACACTTCCCACATGCCTCTGTGGTCTTTGGGAATGCACATTTGAATAATTTCATAGAGTGTCAGAAATTATTTAATGAACCATGTATGCAGTGTGCTGATTTATAGGAGTCACAAGCAGTAATGTTGTGAGTTCAGGGTCAACCTTGGTTATATAGTGAGACTTGGTCTAAAGACATAAATCATTTCATGAACCTAGTATCCCTAGATACCTGAAGTTTTCATTTTAAGTAACTTGTGTAACTAACATTGGTTTTGACATAAATGAGCTACTCGTGGGAAATCACTTTAAAAATGAACTTGGAGGGAAGGAAGCACAGGAGGACAGGACAGCAGAGAACTGACCTAAGAATAGCTGCGGCCTGTTACGTTGTTCTTTTCTCACCAGCCAGAGGGAAATTTTATCATCAGATGAGGTTTTTTATTTTTTTATTTTTTACAGAAGTTCCTTCAGCTCCAAATTAAGCCGAACAGTTACTGGATTGGGTTATCATATAACCCAAGAACAAGGAAATGGCAATGGATTGACGATGGCCCATCTAAACTGTGAGTTTCCTGAGTCCTTACACTCTAACTTAGTGCAGAATTGGGAGGATTGTGTGCAAAGGCTTTTCTCTCATTTCACAATGCTTTTCTCTTTGTCAGTGGAGCTCACAGCTGAGGATAAGATGCACAAGGCGGTGTTGGAGCAAGCATTAGACAGGGAAGAGGAACAGTCTAGAAGCTGACTGCTAGTGATGTAATACTGAACACAGCTAAGGATTGTGTGTTCTAAGATGCAGAGAACACAAGCAAATCAACAGCTTAAGATCACTTGAAAGTGACTAGATCATCCTGATAGATACTATGAGTATGAATATTTGAAATATTCACTTCATTTGTTTCAGTAGTTAGTTTATATAAATTGCTTCCTATTTATAAATATAAGAACATTTTTGCATATCTATATATCTATATGTATATATGTATATCTACCTTCCATTTCAAGATGTCATATTGTAGACTCCAAGTTTTATGTTAATTTATAATCTGGTAGAAAACTATTCATTGATTATCTTTATTAAGAATATTTCTTTTTCTTAAATATATCTCATATACATAAAATAAAATATGATCATATCCTTTCCTAAACCCCCAAGCTTCCTCTGCTTCTGTTTTAACATGTGCCTCTCTAACTCCTGTTTTCTTAATTGGTGCTGTCCCTAGGTGCACGTTAGGGCATCCGCTGGAGCAAGGATACATATCGGTGGCCACACCCCCCCAAAAGAGTGAATCTCCCTTTTCCAGCAGCCGTCACCTAACAATAGTCATTCCTTACGTGGTAGTATATTCCTCCTCATCTGTGCAGGAATTTTGTCATGTCCAGAAAGTTGCTTTTCACAGTGCTTTTTTCCTTCTCTGGTTCTTACAACCTTTCTGTTTCCTCTTCTTTCCTATTTCCTGCGTGGTGGTGATAGTGGTTCTTGGGGAAAGAGGTTTATGAAGATGTCACCTTTATGACTGAGCATATATTCTCTTCTCCTAAGCTCTTTGACCAGTTCTGCTTCTCTGCACTGACCACTGACCACTGCCAAAAGAAACTTCTCTGATGGAGGTTGAGAGCAATGCAGGTCCAGGCCCTAAACATAAATATTAAAAATGAAACTTGACCATGTGACCACTTAGCAAAATGATAGTAGCAGGTTGCGGCAGGAAGCTGACTGACAGCCTCGGCTCCCGCGATGGAATCTCAGCCCGCTCATGTTCTTACTGGCTGGCCATTCGGATGTGGGAGGAATTTCTACTCATATCATTTGTCTCTTGTCTTTTCTGAGTCGTGAGTCCTTTATCAGATGGAGTCCGCTGGTAGACGTGTAATTTACAGCTAGCAACAGCAGGTTCCATACTAGAGCCCATGACCTCTGCAATCATGGGCTTTTAATTTGGATTACAATATCAAACATGACACATTGCCCAGCAGGTCAGTATTGTGGCATGCAGGGTCCAGTGCTGGGTCCAGTGCTGGGTAAAACCATCCAAATCTTTTCTCCCTTTGGAAGTTAGAATGTAATTGGCCCACATAATCTCATAGGGAGTGGCACTGTTAGTAGGTGTGGCTTTGTTGGAGTGGGTGGGGTCTTATTGGAGAAAGTTAGTCACTGTGGCAAGAGGCTTTGAGGTCCCCTATGCTCTGGAGACTGCTGAGTGTGTCAGCAGACTTCCTGTAGCCTGCACATCAAGAGGTAGCCAGCACCAAGTCTGCCTGCACACTGCCATGCTCCCCACCATGATGATAATGACTGAACTTCTGAAACTGTAAGGGAGACACCCCAAAAAGATGTTTTCTTTATAAGAGTTGCTGAGGTCATAGTGTCTTTTCACAGCAATAAAAACCCTAGCTAAGGCACTCCCCTAGTAACCTGCAAAGGACCTTTTGACCCATTGAAAGATAGCCCAAGGGACTATGTTTCCTGATTGGTTTGAGATTGATTTCTCTACGTCCTGACACCAAATGTGTGGTGTCTTCAGAAATAGGGTGTTTCCATGTAGTTAAGGTTGAAAACCAAGGGCACAGCAGCAGCCTGGTTGTTTGGAGGCATCTGTGGTCTCCCTGACCAGTAACTCCTTTGGAGGTATCCTTTGCCTTGCACTTTGATTTTCACTTAATAACTCATATTTTCTGTGGATCTAACTCCTTTTTAAATTATATTTTGAAATTTTAAAATTATGTTTCCATAGAATATATTTTGATCAGGTTTTCCTCTCCCCCATAACATCCAGTTCCTCCCCACCTCCCTTCCTATGCACTCAATTTTGTGTTATTTTTCTCTCACCGCAAGACAAAAACAAAACAAAAAAGGAAAATAAAATCAAACTAAAAAGAAATCCAGCAAGACAAAAATTGCCTAAAACAAACAAAAAAGCAACACACGAAAGTCCCCAAACCACACACATACAAAAAAGAGTCTGTTTTGTGTTGTTCAACTAGAGGGTCTCCATAAGGTCTTTTATACATCCTTAGTTTTGGTTGATCATCCTTTATTCTCTCCTGTCCATTATTTTCCAGCATTCATCCAATTTTATTCTTTAATCATCAGAACCCCTGCTCTGCCTTCATATCACATATTCATCATTTTCCTGATTATTGATTTTTTTTAGAAATACAAATTTAAAAAATATCCCCTAATAATTCTGTGTTTGTCCTTTAAAAACTTTGTTAGCTAGTTACATTTCAAGTTGCCTTTTATAATTATTTACAATTAAATAAATTTAATTTTTATTGTTTTGTTGTTGTTTTGAAATAGATTTGTGTCCCTAGGCTGGTATTGAACTCTTGATCCTTGTATCTCCATCTCTCAAGTGCTGAGACTACAGGCAGGTGTGGCTGTCTTTCATTCCTTTAAAGACAGTAACCACACTTATTTTAGGTGTATTAGTTGATACTTCTATTGTCTGTACTTTTGTGGGCTTAACATACTGTTTCTGCTGGATTTTGTTCATTATGGAATTATCTTTGTGGTATTCAGTGAATTTCTTCTTCAGCTGCTACAGAAACTATCTGAGGCATCAACAGTGGTAACTTTCTCAGGAACCTTTCATTCAGTGCCCGAGAAAATGGCGAGTCTGGCTCATTTCTATTTAAACCTGGTCCTGCCAGTGTGGACAGCTAGGTTCCAAATATGCAGGAGAATAACTTCCTCTTTAGTCCAAGGGAACTCTCAAGCAGGCGGTCACAGAGGTAGCCGGACTGTCACAGAGGTGGCCAGGCTGTCACAAAGGTGACCAGAGGACAGAAGATCTTACATGATGTATTAATATGTATAAATCATCCAGATTATCACTATTGTTATTAATTTTGTTTTTCCTATAGGAAATATCATTTCATACAGGCTAGCTCTGCTCCTTTGCATCTACCTCCCAAGCACTAGAATTGTTGGTGTTTGCCACTGTGAAAGGCCACAGAGTTAATGAATTTGTTTGTATCCTACAGCACCATACAGAGTGAAATGAGCATGTGGTAATATTTAGAGTGAGGTTCTAGCAGCTGAAAGGATGTCTGCATCCAGATTAAGTGATCTTTGTAGACCTTGACTATGTTACAGAACTGTTCCCTGATTATGGTATGATTACTGGGCCTAAACACGAGGCTTTTGTCAGGAAGTCCAGTGGTCAGAAGGTTTCTGTGGCCACCACAAGTATTTTCTCCAGTGGGAAGGTGCAGAAGCTTGGACACCTGCTTGCAATCTCAGCTTCTAAGGAACCTAGTGAGAAACTGTGAGCTTGTGTTTCTTGGTAGAAGTCCAGGTAAAGTTAATAACTCATGATGCAGAATATGTACTTCATGTGTATCTTGTGAGTAGTTAGTGTCTACTGGGTCTTCTCCTCTTTGCCCATGTTTAACACACATGTTTTACTGATTGTACCATAATCATATCCTATGGCTGACTAATATGTATACTCATTCCTACTGTACCTTACCTGTTCTTTATATGATCCATGGGCCACTTAGTTTCATTTACCTTCCTTTTCTGTTCCTATTGTAAATCTAAATCCTCTATTTCCACCTGGCTTAAATCCAATGTTAAATGAAGGCGATCTTTTGTTAAAGTTGTATTCCTTTGCCGTTTTAGTCCCATGGAATTGGGTGGAATTCATTCTCTGTCTGGTATTCTGTGACACAGATTCTCATTAGGCTAGCCTGGGTCAAACTCACTGTATTTCCCTAACTGGCCTTGAACTCCTGATACTCCTGAATTCATTATTTGGTATTTGAATGATCATTTTCTGTAGATTCACTATTTATTTTGCCCTGCCTATTAGTAGAAAGACTGGCTGTCATGTTTAATGATGTTTTGGGAGTCTCAGCTTTACTGAAGCCTCAGACTGTATAGGAATCTGCTTTCTTCCTGTTCATAAATGAACTGAATTTGGTTTTAGTTGATCAGGGTCTTGCTCCATAGCCCACTCTATTCTAGTTTATAATCCTCAAAATCAGTCACCCCAGTGCTAGGTTACAGTCATGTATCATCTTTCTTTGTTTTTTTTTTTCTTTTGATTTTTCAATAGGGTTTCTCTGTGTAATCTTGGCTGTCCTGGAACTCACTCTGTAGATCAGGCTGGCCTCAAACTCACAGAGATCCACCTGCCTCTGCCTCCCAAGTGCTGGGATTAATGGCATGTGCCAGCACTGCCAGAACTGTGTTTTAGATTTTATTTAAAATTTTGAATTATCTTTCACAAGAAGGTAGTTGTGGATTTAGTATTCATTGTCCATCAGAGATTGCAGATGTGTTGGACACAGGGAAGTCAGTCGATCACCGTGTTTCAGGGAAGTCCCAATAGCTCTGAGGAGGGGGAGGAAAAAGGGAAATCAACCAAAACAACAGTCGCAATCCCTCTTCTGTGACTATTCTACAAATGTCCCTTTCTCCTCAAAATGCATGCATATAAGACCTTGTCCTGTGTGTCACATACACTTATTTTTACTTTTTAAACTGTCTTTATTGTAATATGTATCATAGGAAAACAATTTTAGTGTAAAATTGTTCCATGGAAATACTGAAAATTAATTTAACTTGCTCACAAAAGATTAACAGTGTGAAGCAGATAAGAACCTGAGTTATGATCAAAAGACCATTTTTATTTTTCATTTTATTCCATTTATTTTTGTGCATGTGTTCACATGTACTGTGACACATAGGTCACAGCACAGGTGAAGTTAGGGGATTGTTGAAAGAGTCACTTCTCTCCTATTGTGTGGGATCTCAGGTCTGAACTCTGGTTGCCTGGTCTGGTGCCAATGGCCTCCACCCACTGAGCCATGTCATTGGCCCAAGACCAATTGTATGAGTTTAGAGAAACTGGAAATCTTTTATTGATATACTTATGATTAATGCCATATTCTGAACATTTTGGTCAATAAATCTTGTTTTTAAAATCTTGGCCTGAATCAATACAAGATTTGAATTTAAATAATTTCCCATTATATGTTTCACTTAATAGTGATTTGACAGTAATGGGATCACCACGTAAGACAGGAGGCAGTGCACGTTTCAGTTCACAGGCGTAGATAATGATGACTGTGTTAGAACTCACTCCTGTATCTGAGGACAGAAAGTGGGTAAATTATCTAATTCAGTGTGCAGTGCGTAGGAAAATTAAAAATGGAATGTGGTCATCTTTGTTGGTTTCCCGTGGTGTTTTGTAACTACTTAACAACCAAATGTTTTAACCACAGGTCACAGTCTGCTGTGCAAATAGGGTGATGAGCTAGAAAGGGAAGAAATGTTATTCTGAAATGTGACTTAACAGAGCAGAAGCCATTTTCCCTTCCTTGTACAACACAGCAGCTTGCGTCTATAGAATGGTTGTCTTTGGTCCAGGGCCGTAAGGAATCACTCTCTTTTTTTTCCTGAATGACACACAGAACTTAATACACAACTCTAATAAATAGCACACATATTTCATCATCAATAGAAGAAACCGTTTCAATATCCATGGCTTTGACAGCACAATTAAGAACCAGGATGTAGTTGTGGGTTTCTGTTTGTTTGTTAGTTGGTTAGCTACTGTTTGACACTTTTTGTACACAGAAGAACTTATCATCTTTAGAATGAACTTATTTGCTACAAAAAATAATTTCAGACTTAGTGAATAGTTTCCAGACTAGTTTAAGACACTCATACAACCTTCCACAATCCATATGTATTCTCATTCTCTCTCTCTCTTTGATCCATTTGATGATGAGTTGAAACTCCATTGATACACTAATTTTCATTGAGACCAGGTGCATGTGAATGTTCAAGACTTATAATCTTTTTTCTTTTCTTTTTTACTAAGAATTTTGTATTCATTTTACATACCAACCACAGATCCCCTCCCCTCCCTCCTCCCACACCCCAGTCTCCCCCCCAACCCCCATTTCCATATCCTCCAAGGCATCACATGGGGAGTCAGAAAAGCCTGATACACTCAGTTGAGGCAGGTCCAAGCCTCAACCCCTGGACCAAGGCTGTGTAAGGTGTCCCACCATAGGCAGTGGGCTCCCAAAAAACCTATGATGCCCTAAGGATGGATCCTGATCCCACTGCCAGGGGGCCTCTTAAGCAGATCAAGTTACATAACTGTCTTGCTTATGCAGAGGACCTAGTCCAGTCCCATAGAGGCTCCACAGCTATTGGACCACAGCTCATGTGTTCCCACTAGTTTGGTTTGGCTAAGACTTATAATCTCATAAGTAAATGAGTCTGAGGGTAACCTTAGGCTACATAGTATGTTTGAGGTCATTGTGTGCTACAGAGTAAGATTCTGTCTCATGAAGCCTAATAATAATAATGGTAGTAATAACAATAACAATAATAGTAATAAAAATAACAAATAATAATAAGCCATCCATAAATATTTCATAGGGACAAGCAATTTCTTTTACATCATACTGAAAAAATTAAACTCAATAAATGTAGATGATTTATTAATATGTTTTAATCCATAACCCATAGTCCTATTAGTCACTTTTGTCATTTTTCTGGAACATGTCACTGTTGATATATTTTGTACTCAGGATCATGCAGTGCATTCACTTGTAATCTCCTTTAGTTCTGAAACAGTTTGACTTATGATTATTTTCTTCCTTTCTTTGTTTCTTTCTTTACTTTTTTCTTTCTTTCCTTTCTTCCTTTTTAACTTCCTTCCTTCCTTCTTCCTTCCCTCTTTCCTTTCTTCTTTCTTCCTAACTTTCTTTCTTTCTTTGTTACTTTCCTTCTCTCTTCCCTTCACTCTTTCTTTTGAAAATTACATTTTAAAAAATCAAGTCATTTCTGTGGGCCTCTCTAGCACTTTGCTTCTTCCTATTCTCATGTGGTCTTCATTTATCATGGTCTCCTATTCCTTGTTCTCCCTCTCTGTTCTTGATCCAGCTGGGGTCTCCCGCTCCCCTAAGCTCTCTTTCCCTCAACCCTCTTCCTTCATTTCCCCCACTTATGTCCAGGCTGTTCATGTAGATCTCATCCATTTCTCCGTCATTGGGCAATCCCTGTGTCTTTCTTGGGGTCCTGTTTTCCAGGTAGCCTCCCTGGAGTTGTGAGTAGCAGTACAATCATCCTTTGTTTTACATCTAGTACCCTCCCATGAGTGAGTACACACCATGTTTGTCTTTCTGAGTCTGGGTTACCTCACTCAGGATGATTTTTTCCAGATCCATCCATTTGCCTGCAAACTTCATGATGTCATTGTTTTTCTTTGCTGAGTAGTATTCCATTGTGTATATGTACCACATTTTATTTATCCATTCTTCAGTTGAAGGGCATCTAGGTTGTTTCCAGGTTCTGGCTATTACAAACAATGCTGATATGAACATAGCTGAGCAAGTGCTCTTGTGGTATGATTGAGCATTCCTTGGGTATATGCCCAAGAGTGGTATAGCTGGATCTTGGGGGAGATTGATTCCCAATTTTCTAAGAAAGCGCCATATTGATTTCCAAAGTGGCTGTACAAGCTTGCATTCCCACCAGCAGTGGAGGAGATTTTCCCTAGCTCCACATCCTCTCCAGCATAAGGTGTCTTCAGTGTTTTTGATCTTAGCCATTCTGACAGGTGTAAGGTGGTATCTCAGAGTTGTTTTGATTTGCATTTCCCTGATGATTAGGGATGTTGAGCAATTCCTTAAATGTCTTTCAGCCATTTGAGTTTCCTCTGTTGAGAATTCTCTGTTTAGTTCTATAGCCCATTTCTTAATTGGACCATTGGGCATTTTGATGTCTAATTTCTTGAGTTCCTTATATATTCTGGATATCAGTCCTCTGTCAGATAGAGATACCCCCACTGGTCGAGAGACAGCCCAAACTGACCCACTCTGGTGATGGGATGGCCAAACACCCTAATTGTCGTGCTAGAAACCCCATACAATGACTGAAGGATCTGGATGCAGAGATCCACAGCTAGGCCCCAGGTGGAACTCCGGGAATCCAATTAGTGAGAAAGAGGAGGGTTTATATGAGCGAGAATTGTTGAGACCAAGGTTGGATAAAGCACAGGGACAAATAGCCAAATGAATGGAAACACATGAACTATGGACCAATGGCTGAGGGGCCCCAACTGGATCAGGCCCTCTGAATGGGTGAGACAGTTGACTGGCTTGATCTGTTTGGGAGGCATCCAGGCAGTGGGACCGGGTCCTGTGCTCATTGCATGAGTTGGCTGTTTGAAAC
>CABHPQ010190925.1:0-12640 GCA_902168405.1 Peromyscus aztecus
GACACTCCTATCAAAGTTATATTTAGTGTCCTTCTCATTACATTATCCACCAGCAGTTTTGTTTTCTTTGAAAAAGTTCCACTATTACTACTGTAGTATAAAATCTCATTGTGAGATTATTTATCCTTCCAGATTGTATCCAGATTTATCCTTCTATAATTGTATTGGTCATTTGAATTTATTCTTTGAAGGATAATATCTAAAACTATGGGGGAGCTTAAAATGAATAACAAAAAGATATGAAAATGGCACAGTGTAAAATACTTTAAGGACTACAAGCTATGACCAAGGGGTAATTGCCTCCAAATTCTATAGTTACTTTAAAAAAAAATCAGTCACCACAATATAACACATTATTAGAACAAAAAAACAAGGGCACATAGTCACTACAATTGACACAGAAAAGCAGTTGACAATTGTGGATACAAACTTCCATGGTATAAATACTTAAAGAGTATGGCTAGAAGACAAGGTATGTGCCACAAAGAACATCTAAGAACATTACAAATATAAGGTATACCATGTTACAAAAGGCCAAAAATTTATTCTAAATTTAGTATGGAAATAAAATCTAAGAGCATGTACTTTTGAACTATTTCACAAAACAAGACTAGAAATCTTAGTCTGAAAAATTAAACAAATAAATGAAATAATGGAATCTAAATTAGAAAGAATAAAATACAATGATATTTATGAAGAAGTGTGATAAAATATGCAGAAATCATGTGTAATCCAAAGTTGGATAAAATCAATCAAAGCTAATAAGTGACTGTGGTACAATTTCAGGACAACAAATTAAGTCCAGTTATGACTCTTTACAGCAGAAAGTAAAAATCTGAAATGAAATCAGGGCAATAAACACATATACAGTAACTGCCAAAGGGTGAAAGACCTAAGAAGGTACAATCAAAGACATGAAGGATGCGCACACTTAGACCACTGCTAGTGATAAGAAATAAAGAATATCCAAAGAGATGGAAAACCACCTTGGTGTTAAGAATCAGAAGACAAAAGTGTGGTAAAAGGGTAATAATATTCCTCAGAATAATCTAATGAATCACTTTCATATGCACAGAAATTCTAATAGGAAAACAAATCTTCAAATGCTAGTGGCACTGTGAGGAAGTGTGAGTTCCCAAACTTCAAAAAAGAAATTAATCTAAAGAGATGAGTAAGAGCATTCTGTATTCATGAAATAAATATCCACCAAGAGGATGTTAATTCTAAATATTTATGCACCAAGTGCATGGGCACTCAGTCTCATAAGACAAACATTATTAAATATGAAATCATAGACTGACTGAAACTTCCTGACAGCAGATGATTTAAAATCATCACTTCTTTCAATAGATAAGTCATCCAGGCAAAAACTAGAGAAAAATATGGAGCTAAATGACATCATCAATCAAATGGACCTAAAAGATACCACAGAACCTTCCATCCAAGCACTAAAGAATATAATTTCTTTGCAGAAGTCCATAGAACTTTCTCCACAATTGACCACATAATAGGGCACAATGCAAATCATGATGAATATAAGAAAATTGAAATTCTATCCTGTATTTTATCTGACCATAAAAAGCTAAAGATAGACATTAATAATAATCAAAATGACAGGAAGGACAAAAACTCACAGAAGTTCAACAGTATACTAGTGAATGGAAATGGGATTAAGAGAGAAATAAAGAAGGAAATTGAAACATTCCTAAACTTGAATGAAAATGAAAACATATGAGTTGCCAGGCAGTGGTGGCGCATGCCTTTAATCCCAGCACTCGGGAGGCAGAGGCAGGCGGATCTTTGTGAGTTCGAGGCCAGCCTGGTCTCCAAAGCAAGTTCTAGGAAAGGCACAAAGCTACACAGAGAAACCCTGTCTCGAAAAACAAAAAACAAACAAACAAACAAAAACATATGAGCCTATGGGACACAATGAAAAAACTCCTATGAAGATTATTTATAGCACTTAGATCTACATAAAAATTGGAGACTTTGCATAATAATGATTTAATAATGCATGTGAAGGCCTAGGAAAAAGAAGAACAAGCAACACCCAAAATATTAGACAGAAAGAGATAACAGAAGTTGGGGCTGAAAGTAATGAAACAGAAACAAACAAAAATGCCAATAGTAGACACGTTGTTAACAAGATTGGCAAACTTTTAGCCAAAATAACCAAAGAAAAGAGAAAAGACCCAAATTAATAATATCACAGATGAAAAGTGTGAGCATGAGTTGGTAAGGTAAAAGAGGGAATATGAGAGAGAAGTTTTACTAAAGGACCTTTGAAAAAATTATGGGAAACTACTAATATAGTAGTTTCAAAAATACACACATATAAACATCAAATACATGCCCTAGGACCAGATATCCTTTTGAGCTATTGGCCAATAGAGTCACATACATCTTTAAGTCTCACAGGTTATTGCCAATATTCTTGGTTACTCACCAGAACTTGATGGTAAACCCCTAGTTTGATGACACTATATGTTTGAGTCACAGAACATGAAGAAATCAAGCTGTTCCTCACCTAGAAGCCTCATACCTAGTATTTTGGTGATGGAATGTGACTTGTGTGCCACTGGGGGAGAAAAATTACTCTCAGTCTCACACAGATATGTACCAGCAAATTACTGTGCCTGGCTGGGTAAGTTGTGCCCACTAATGCAATAGTTACACCAGTGTCATGGGAACAAACAACCAATTTCTGATTGGATCTAAGGCCCACTTCATTGGATAGGACTCATAGCTATCACTGTTAAAGGGGCTAAGAATCGGCAATAAAACCTATTAGTCTAATGGACTAATGGGCAGTGTTAAAGTGATTCCTAATGACTTACTACTATATACATAGAACAGAACTGTCTTACTTTTCATCAGAGAAGCTTCTCCTTACAGGAATGGCAATTAATATAGAGACACTGAACTGTTCAATGTGCAGGGAATAAAGCATTGTGACAAGCTCACCCCTAAATCATAACACTCCTCCCCAGAAGGTTCAAGTATCTTTGTGGAAGAGGAAGCAAAAATGTTGTAAGAGCCGTCAGTGACCAATAACATCAAGGAAGCAGTGTTTTCTGAACACCTAAGGACATATGAACATAAAACTCACAGTGACTGTGACAGCCTACACAAATAGTGGGTGGACATCACCAGACAAAAACCCAGCACATAGTAGGGAAAGGAAATATGAAATCCCACCTCTAGCTGATTAGCTCCTGAGAAGGGGAGAGTCAATTTCCTTCAATGATGTGACCCTTGGTAGGTTGATCACATGCCAGGCCTAAGGCTAGGTGAGCAACAGAAACTGGACTCAATGAGGAAAAAGTGAAAAAAAAATCACAAAATTTGGTAGACAATATGAGAGGATAGAGAGGAGATTAATGAAAGTTGAGGGTTATGTTCAAATTATATCATAGGAAATTCTCAAAGAAATAATAAAATATCGCAAAAATAAAGCAAATGCATCAAACAAAACAATTGTTGGAAAAATCTTATTACAGAGCTACAGTAATGAAAGTAGTGAAGTATTGACACACAAATCAACATCAAAACCTATAGAGCTGTAATAGCCAGGAGTCAACCTAAACATCTATGGCCAAGACTTTTCCAACTGAGTTCCAAGGCTGCTCCATCTAAAGGAAGAGACTTCAGCAAGTGATGACAGAACAGCAGGATAACTACATGAAAAGACACTGGAAGAGTAAACTAGGAATAAGCTTTGTTCCCTATGGTTTGGACTCATAGATTTTAGAACAAAGGTCGAAAAATGCAGATAAACCAGACTTCATCCATTAAAAATGCTAAAGTGTTCAAGACATAATTAAGAATGTAAAAAGTACAACCTACAGGATGGAAATATGTTTTCATGCCATTTATATGGAGAGGTTAGGGTCTAGACACATACACAATTCCATAACTCTACACAGCAAGCAATTCAATAGGCAGAATACTGGAATAAAAATTCTCTGAAGACACAGAAAGCCCAATCAGCACCTAAAATGATGTTTGCTTTCACTGCTTGTTAAGAAAATAGCCAGAACCTGGAAACAACTTAGATGCCCCTCAACGGAAGAATGGATAAAGAAAATGTGGCACATATACAAAATGGAGTACTACCCAGCAATAAAAAATGACATCATGAAATTTACAGGCAAATTGATGGAACTAGAAAATATCATCCTGAGTGAGGTAAACCAGACTCAGAATGACAAACATGGTATGTACTCACTCATAAGTGGATACTAGATGTAAAGCAAAGGATAACCAGACTACAACCCACAGCTCCAGTGAAGCTAGTTAACAAGGAAGACCCCAACAGGGATGCACAGATTGCCCAGTTAAGGAGAAATAGATGAGATCTACATGAGCAAACTGGGGATGGGGGTCTGGGTAACGGAGGGCAAGGGATGGGGGATGAGAACATAGGGGAACAGGAGGTTTGAGCTGGAACAGGGACAGAGTGGGAGAGCAAGGAAAGAGATACCATGATAAATGAAGACATCATGGGAATAGGGAGAAACAGGGTGCTGGGGAAGTTCCCAGGAATCCAAAAGGATAACCCAACCTTAGACTACTAGCAATAGCTGAGAGGATGCCTGAACTGGTCTACTCCGGTAATCAGATTAATGAATACCCTAAATGTCATCATAGAGCCTCCAACCAGTAACTGATAGAAGCAGATGCAAAGATTCACAGCCAGGCCCAAGGCAGAGCTCCAGGAGTCCAATCATTAAGAGAGATCCAAGAGCAAGGGACATTGAGATCTTGATGGGAAAACGTACAGAGATGGTCAGCCAAACTAGTGGAAACTCATGAACTATGGACCAATAGCTATGGAGCCCCCATGGGACTAGTCTATGCCCTCTGGATAATCCAGACAGTTTGTTTAGCTTGAACTGGTTAGGGGGCCCCCAGGCAATGGGATCAGAATCCATCACTGGTACATGAGTGGCTTTTTGGAGCCCAGTGCCTATGGTGGGACACCTTGCTCTGCCTTGGTGCAGTGGGGGAAGGGGGCTTGGACCTGCCTCAACTTATTGTACCAGGCTCTGCTGATTCCCAATGGGAGAACTTGCCTTGGAGGAAGTGGGAATGGGGAGTGGGTTAGTGGAGAAGGCTGGGGAGAGGGAGAAGGGAGGAGAGGGGGATCTGTGGTTGGTGTGCAAAATGAATAGAAAATTTCTTAATAATAAAAACAACAAAAAGAAAATACCCATCAAATCTTCCCTGAGGTACCACTTCACACTCACTGGGTTGATATGAATAATAAAGTTTCAAAATTACACCTTTTGGCAGCTATTTGGAAAATAAGGGATCACACAGATATGAAATAGAGGATTAATGAGAAATTTGTTTAGCAGTTGCTCAAAAAAGAAAATCAGAAATACAGATATCATTTGACTCAGAAACCCCAGTCTTGAGAATATAAACAGGGGAAGTAAAAATAAGCTATGAACAAACATGTCCTATATGTTTATATGTATAGCTTAGAAGAGACACAGGTAGAAATAACACAAATATCCTGAGAGTAATCAGTGCATTGTGCTATTAACATGTGAAAACGAGGTTTGCTTCAAAGAAAGGAGAAAGTATTGGAACAAGATGAACTTAGATCAATGTCAAAGATTTTATGCAAGTGCAAGGCAGAAATTGAAAGCCGCACAGACTGAGACAGTTTAGATGATCCATTCATCATAGACAAATCTATACATAACAGAAATCACAGTAACAACTACTATAGATGATGTGGAGGGAAAGTAATGGTCAGTAGAGGGCGTGGTGTGTTTTCTTTTTTATAGTAATAGAATCCTTTCCAACTAGAAGAGCTGGTAATTGCCGTGTTTGTAATCACATGAAGTACCCCCACAATGTAAATGAATCATGGTTACATCCCTGAGATATCACTTTATATTCAGTGGTCTTTGTGAACTGGATCTTACAAATTTAAAAGGCACAAACTAGACAAATTAATCTGTCAAAAGAAAGCAGCCTCATCAGGGGACTCAGGTCCCAGGATATTAAGTATTGTTACACAGTCGCAGTAATGAAGAACTCAGGGTAGTAGACTGCTAGCATAGGACAATCTGGGATCAGTGGAGTAGAATCCCTGCCCACAACCAAACCCAAACATCTATAATCAGCTCGTTTTTACTGAGTTCCAATGCAATTCAATGGAAAATTGTCTTTTGAATAAATACACAATGTCAATGCAGATGATGTTGAAAGGATATCCAATAGATACCAATCCATAACCCCTTCTGGTGAAAATTAACTTGAACTAACACTCAAAGCCTCATTCTTCCATACACCTACTCTTCCCCACCACATACCTCTCCATACACCACTCAGTAATTCTGAAATTAACTCCTATATCTATCATTTTAAAATAAACACTATGGCCAGATCAATTTTAATCCACTTGACATGCAGGAAATCTAGCCATACTATGTGCATTTATGGTGCCAATTTTCACACTGCCATGATAGTTGGTTATTTTCTACATGATTAGAATTTTTCCCATCTTACCTGCCCTTTGTATTGTTTTTTTCCTCTGCTACACTTTTTAAAGAACAGAGAGAATGTGCTCCAGTAAACAAAATCCCTTTATGTAATCAGTATTCTTATGGCACATCCCAACACATAATAAATACTAAAACTGTTTTTCAAATGCTGCTGACTTAAACCATCTCTGACAAACTTTTCAGTGTTCAATAAACCAAAAATAGATGAGGCAGTAAAATAAATTAATATTAACATTTTACCTGCTCTTGTTTAATCAGATAATAATCAATAAAATCTCGAGGGTTTGCAACATTCAACGATTCCTGATGTTCTTTTATTTTCTCCAAAAGATAACTTCTGATATAATCAACATTTTTCAATACCGTGTGATGACTTCCTGGACAATAGTCAAATAGCGAAGGGAAATTATTGTAGACCTACAAAATCAGATCAATTTTGTGTTAAGATGAATTGTTTTATTTTTAATCATGTATGTGGTGTGTTTATTCATGCATACATATGTGTGCCATCTGTGTGGGTGCCTTGGAGGCCAAAGCTATCAAATCCCCTGAAGCTAGTGGTTTTGAGCCACCTAAAATGGATGCTGAAAATTGGACTCAGGTCTTTGGAAGATCAATGCACACTCTTAACCATTGATCCATCTCTCTAGCCCTGGCCAAAGAACTCTTTAAATGAACAGATATGAGGAAATACACACACCTATAATATATATCAAGACCAATTTTGGTTTATAGATTCAGACATGATGAACTATGGGTCTAACATCAGGAAGAGGTGTTTATTTCATGAATGTAACAATTCTAGGTGATAGTAGAGAGATTTGGGTGAGAAATTCCTGCCCAAAAAATCAAGAATCATAATGAAGTTTCCACATTCATGGATCCTTTTTAGAATAAAGAATAATTATGAAAATTTACTGAAGGCTTATACCATTTATTCCCCCCAAAATGAAATATATTGTGTAAAATGTTTTCATTTATAGTTTTTAGGTGATGGCAGAAGTGAAGAGAGTTGGGCAAGTTATTTATAGCATAAAAGTAGCACATACATACTTAACTCCTGTAAACCAGTCTGTAAACCAGACATGAAATGAGTATTCAGAAATGCGTGAGGCTCTAAGAGGCTTTGAAAGCAAAGGTATACCACAACCCTTAGTGGTTTTTCTATGATCACAGTCATTCTTTCTTTAACTTGCTTTTTATTTATTCTTTGTGTCCCTCACACCTTGCATCTCAATCCCACACACCGCCTTATCCCCTCGCATCCACCCTCTGCCTTTACATCCCCCAAAAATAACATAAAATAAAATTTAAGAGAAAAAATATAAGTGGGATCATGGAAGCTGTAGTGTGACACAGTGAGTCATTCAGTACCCCCTATTTTCCATATATCTTTACTTGCAAGTGTTTACTGCAAAGAGACATTTGTCTGGCTAAAGGCCTCTGTTTTCTGTTACACTATAAATACTGAGCTCTCACTGGGAGTCTTCCTGGATATTCTGTTGCTGCCCTCTGATCTTGCAGCCCTGGGTCTGCAGGACTAGCCCCTCCACATGCTCCAGCAGATCACAGATGGTGTGAATGTTGGGGTCTTCCAACCTATAACCTTTGTTCTGAGCCTGGGAAGATGCAGTGTTTGCCAGCACTTCAGCTCTGCTCTGTCCCCATGACCAAGATGAGTTCTCTGGCATTGACCTGGCTAGTGCACCCCTTTTAGCAATGAGCTGCTTTCATGCTCTCACAGTTGGTTCTCCCACACTTACACCATCAGAGCCAACTCTATCTACTGTGTTACCCAGTCAAGGTGTAGGGGCCACACTCCAAAGTGCAACAGCTGGGGAAGGGCAGGGACAGCTCTCTCACCTGCCACAGTCTGTGAGGGGAAGGAGAGAATTTCTCCCCAACCTATACTACCATAAAGCAGATGAGGGGAGGGGCCAGGTGTCTTGCTCACATTCTGTGGGCTGGTTCACACTCAGCACACCCTTCCCTACATCAATAGGTTCATACAGGTCAGCTTGGCTATGCTGCTCAGGCAAGGTGCAGGGCTCACTTTCTCAGGGGCTGAAGCTGGTAACGGGGAGAGTCAACTCCCTCCCCACCACAGATGGCAGGGGGAGGTCATCTTTCCCTTTCCCTCTCCACCACCTGACACAGATGATGGAAGTGTGGCCAGCTATCCCATTCTCACACACTCAGGGCCAGTTCACCCATGCCTTTGCCAACAGAATCAGCTCTACTGTTCTACCCAGGCTAGGAGTACTGCCTGCATAACTAAGTGCTGTATCTGGGAAGGGTGAGGGTCAGCTCCCTCATCTGCCTCAGCCTGCAAGGAGTGAAGACTAAAGATGGCATCTCTCTCCCAGCCACACCACCACAAGACAATTTGTGGGACAAGTTCTCCTACACTCACAACTTAAGGGTTGACTCACCTACACCCCTGCCAACAGTGTTGGCTCTACTCTGCTGCCCAGGCCAAGTGCAGAGTCTGCTCTCCTGACTTCTGCAACTGGTGTGGGCATGGGCAGCTATCTCAGTCTTATAATATCAGGGCCAGCCCTCCCACCTGCAGTTGGGGGAATACCTTTCCCCTGCCCATGCTACCATATATCAGATGAGGGACAGGGTCAGATGACCAATGTCACATACTTTGTGCTGGCTCACTGTACCCCTTTCAAGAGAATCAACTCCACTGTGCTGCCCATAGGAGACAGAGGGCCTGATCTCCCTAGTGATGCAGAAAGTAAGGAGGCAGGGCCAACTGTACACCATTCTCTTTCCTCTTGGGGTTCGGTGGTATTAGTAGCCATGGACATCAACACTGAGCATGGCTGCAATAGGGACTTGAACCCAGACATGAGCCCTCGCAGCAGCAAAGGCCAAGATATCACCATGGCCCTGGGTAGCTATCAAGTCACCCACCTCAGCCTGCTGCTCACTGCTTTCACCTCTTCAGAAGTGCCTCTGTTCACAGGACACGAACCATTCCATCTCTCTCTTTCCCATATCACACCATACATTTGGTCACCATGGAAGTGTCTAACTGCCCGAAGCCTTGTTTCACTGGGCAGCCTAGATCACAGCCATTCTTTATGGATAGTTTAGGAGATACCAGTTCATCCCAGGACAACCCTGAGAACATGTGTGGGTCACACAGCATTAAACTACTCATCTTCGCATTTCTAGCTGTCATCTTGTCGACTTGGATTCCAGCTGACACATCAAACCACTGAAACTACTCAGTGTTTCCTGGCAAATTTCATTGCCATTAACGTTCTTATTCCTTTAAGAAAATATTTTTTATAAACTAAAATATTCCTGCCTAGTAATTTGATGAAGATGTGTTTAATCGTCGAAAAGAGGATAAGAATTATGCATAGAAGAATGTCCTGTGAACAACTGACCACATTTCTAGATGTGAGTGCAATAATACTTTATACATACAGTTCTATGGACATCAGATGGAAAAAATCAATGGATAGGGAACTAGCAGGCTTGAACCAATCTGGCATTTTCCTTTCAGTTTTTCTATTTGTATAGCAAATGGCCTAGACCTGCCTTCTAGATATTCCTTCCATAATATAATATTCAGAACCATGGTATCATCTCATCTTACTTCTTGGTCTATATTGAATTTCAACTATGAGAATGAAAGATTGTATGTATGTTCTAAAAAGGAAAATATCTTGACTTCACCTGCAACCAGGGGGAGCTCACAATCCTGGAATTCTCATTTAGTCTTTCCATCAAGTTAAGAAATTTCTCATCTTTATAATCAAAACGATTCTGGAAAATAATGGAGCAGATGACATTGCATGGAGCACAGCCCAGGATGAAGGTGGGATCACAGGGCGAGCCTGGATAATTAGAAACAATTAGAAAAATATCATTAAAATATAGAAAGAAGACATTTTGCTTCTTTTAACAGATAAAGTCTTTAGAAGTTTAAAACCATATCTTATCTACAATTTTACTAACAGCTACACATTTGTTATATATAGAATCAGCATATTACTTTAACCTTAAAAATGAGGTGGCCTCATCCTTACTACTTAAATAAGAACAGATCAAATCTGTTACACAAATTTTTACACTTTTATCTATCTGATACTTGAATGAAAACAAAAGATTTTATAAACCTAAGATTTCTAGTATTCAGAAGAGAATTGTTTCTCACTGGAATTCCTAATTGTCATATAACACTGGGATTTAAATAGAGGAGTGTACACCTGGAAGATCTGCAGCCACAATGAGTAACCAAGGAAGCAAGTATTGACCCAAGGAAGGAAGAAATGTCAACACTGCAGGTGAGTTCTGGTATTAGAAGAAAAATTGGGGAGAATTCCTCCTGGTTACATGACAATAATGTGTAATCTCAAGAGAAGCCACTCCCGTGTGGATTTGTTTACATTACTAAATGAAAGGAAATCTTTTATTGTACAGTTAAATTCCAAGAGGGAGAAACAACATGTGGGTTGTAATAGAGACTTTTCTTTTCTCATTTCATCATTTAAAACAATGCATTTGCTCCACAGGAAGTAAATGCAGTATTTGAAAAGTAAACACAAAGTATAACAAGGTCACTGCTAGATAGATAGCTCTGCATTCAAAGAACTTGCTGCTGTTCTAGAGGACCAAAGTTCAGTTCTGAGCACCCTCCTGGTGGCTCATAACAGTCTGTAACCCCCAGTTCCAGGCGAGTCTGACACAACTTTCTGACTTCTGTGGCACCTGGCACACAAGTGGTACACACATGAATGTGCAGGCCAACATTTTTTTTAATTAATTAGAATTTTTTTTTTACAATCAAAGATCCCCCTCCTTCCTCCTAGAGCCCCTCCAAGCAACCCCATTCCCTCCTACAAGAATGTAAGGCCTCCCATGGGGAGGTACAGTTAGTAGAGGCAAGTCCATGCCCCTACCCCTGCCTCAATGCTGTGTGAGGGGTCCCATCATAGGTAGTGGGATCCAAGGATTGATTCTGATCCTGGTACCAGGAAGACCCTTAAGCAGATCAAGCTACACAACTGTCTTGCTATAGGGAGGGCAGGCCAACATTTTTTTAAAAAAATTATTTAATTTTTTTTTTCATTTTACATACCAACCACAGTTCCCTCCCTCTCACCTTCTCTTGCCCCATCCCCCACCCCCTCCAAACCCCACCCCTCATTCACTCATCATAGGGGGTAAGGCCTCCCTTGGGGATTTACCACAGGCTGGCATACCAAGTTGGGTCAAGACCAAGCCCCTTCCAACCTGCATCAAGGCTGAGCAATGTATCCCACCATAGACAATGGGCTCCAAAAAGCCAGTTCATATACTGGGGATAAGTCCTGATCCAACCGCCAGAGGCCACATTTAAACACATAAAATAAAAATAAGTGATCTTTTTAAGTATAACAAAGAGGGCTGGGGGAGGATGCAATAGAAAAATGAGAATGGGGTGGCCAGAAAGGTGTTAGTAGGTGAGCATGTTCAAAGCACATGGTACACTGTTATGAAATGTCTTTATGAAGCCCAGACTATATGGAGTATAATTGACAATAATGTTTATTTTTTCAAAGAAGTAAACAATGATTATGTTCAATCAAACTCTACACAGTATATTAGCACAAAAGTATGTTTTGCAGTTTTGTAAACATTTTCCAATCCCTATTCTCAATTACTATGCTGATATAATGCTTAAAATTTGTATATCACATATGTATATGATATTACAGGTCAAAAACTCACAAGGAAATTTATTTCTCTAGATTTTATTATTTATGTACATGTGTTCAAGGGAGTGTGAGTGTGTGTGTGTGTGTGTGTGTGTGTGTGAGTGTGTGTGTGTGTGTGTATGTGTGTGTGTGTTATATATGTAGGGAGGCTAGGAGAGCATGTCAGATCTCATGGCGGTGCCTGACACAGGCAGTGGTGGCTGTTAGGATTCGGCCACTCCTCCAGCTGCATGACCACACATGCGCAGTTCAGTAGCTAAGTAAGGGGTCGTACATCTTATGTAATCAGTGCGCTGAGTGATTGCACAAATGCATGCAGCATGGTCAGGCAATCAGCACATGTGTGGTGTAGCTCTGTAAGCCCACCTTCCCATGTGCACAGGAATCCTTAAAAAGCCA
>CABHPQ010190926.1:0-12657 GCA_902168405.1 Peromyscus aztecus
GACACTCCTATCAAAGTTATATTTAGTGTCCTTCTCATTACATTATCCACCAGCAGTTTTGTTTTCTTTGAAAAAGTTCCACTATTACTACTGTAGTATAAAATCTCATTGTGAGATTATTTATCCTTCCAGATTGTATCCAGATTTATCCTTCTATAATTGTATTGGTCATTTGAATTTATTCTTTGAAGGATAATATCTAAAACTATGGGGGAGCTTAAAATGAATAACAAAAAGATATGAAAATGGCACAGTGTAAAATACTTTAAGGACTACAAGCTATGACCAAGGGGTAATTGCCTCCAAATTCTATAGTTACTTTAAAAAAAAATCAGTCACCACAATATAACACATTATTAGAACAAAAAAACAAGGGCACATAGTCACTACAATTGACACAGAAAAGCAGTTGACAATTGTGGATACAAACTTCCATGGTATAAATACTTAAAGAGTATGGCTAGAAGACAAGGTATGTGCCACAAAGAACATCTAAGAACATTACAAATATAAGGTATACCATGTTACAAAAGGCCAAAAATTTATTCTAAATTTAGTATGGAAATAAAATCTAAGAGCATGTACTTTTGAACTATTTCACAAAACAAGACTAGAAATCTTAGTCTGAAAAATTAAACAAATAAATGAAATAATGGAATCTAAATTAGAAAGAATAAAATACAATGATATTTATGAAGAAGTGTGATAAAATATGCAGAAATCATGTGTAATCCAAAGTTGGATAAAATCAATCAAAGCTAATAAGTGACTGTGGTACAATTTCAGGACAACAAATTAAGTCCAGTTATGACTCTTTACAGCAGAAAGTAAAAATCTGAAATGAAATCAGGGCAATAAACACATATACAGTAACTGCCAAAGGGTGAAAGACCTAAGAAGGTACAATCAAAGACATGAAGGATGCGCACACTTAGACCACTGCTAGTGATAAGAAATAAAGAATATCCAAAGAGATGGAAAACCACCTTGGTGTTAAGAATCAGAAGACAAAAGTGTGGTAAAAGGGTAATAATATTCCTCAGAATAATCTAATGAATCACTTTCATATGCACAGAAATTCTAATAGGAAAACAAATCTTCAAATGCTAGTGGCACTGTGAGGAAGTGTGAGTTCCCAAACTTCAAAAAAGAAATTAATCTAAAGAGATGAGTAAGAGCATTCTGTATTCATGAAATAAATATCCACCAAGAGGATGTTAATTCTAAATATTTATGCACCAAGTGCATGGGCACTCAGTCTCATAAGACAAACATTATTAAATATGAAATCATAGACTGACTGAAACTTCCTGACAGCAGATGATTTAAAATCATCACTTCTTTCAATAGATAAGTCATCCAGGCAAAAACTAGAGAAAAATATGGAGCTAAATGACATCATCAATCAAATGGACCTAAAAGATACCACAGAACCTTCCATCCAAGCACTAAAGAATATAATTTCTTTGCAGAAGTCCATAGAACTTTCTCCACAATTGACCACATAATAGGGCACAATGCAAATCATGATGAATATAAGAAAATTGAAATTCTATCCTGTATTTTATCTGACCATAAAAAGCTAAAGATAGACATTAATAATAATCAAAATGACAGGAAGGACAAAAACTCACAGAAGTTCAACAGTATACTAGTGAATGGAAATGGGATTAAGAGAGAAATAAAGAAGGAAATTGAAACATTCCTAAACTTGAATGAAAATGAAAACATATGAGTTGCCAGGCAGTGGTGGCGCATGCCTTTAATCCCAGCACTCGGGAGGCAGAGGCAGGCGGATCTTTGTGAGTTCGAGGCCAGCCTGGTCTCCAAAGCAAGTTCTAGGAAAGGCACAAAGCTACACAGAGAAACCCTGTCTCGAAAAACAAAAAACAAACAAACAAACAAAAACATATGAGCCTATGGGACACAATGAAAAAACTCCTATGAAGATTATTTATAGCACTTAGATCTACATAAAAATTGGAGACTTTGCATAATAATGATTTAATAATGCATGTGAAGGCCTAGGAAAAAGAAGAACAAGCAACACCCAAAATATTAGACAGAAAGAGATAACAGAAGTTGGGGCTGAAAGTAATGAAACAGAAACAAACAAAAATGCCAATAGTAGACACGTTGTTAACAAGATTAGCAAACTTTTAGCCAAAATAACCAAAGAAAAGAGAAAAGACCCAAATTAATAATATCACAGATGAAAAGTGTGAGCATGAGTTGGTAAGGTAAAAGAGGGAATATGAGAGAGAAGTTTTACTAAAGGACCTTTGAAAAATTTATGGGAAACTACTAATATAGTAGTTTCAAAAATACACACATATAAACATCAAATACATGCCCTAGGACCAGATATCCTTTTGAGCTATTGGCCAATAGAGTCACATACATCTTTAAGTCTCACAGGTTATTGCCAATATTCTTGGTTACTCACCAGAACTTGATGGTAAACCCCTAGTTTGATGACACTATATGTTTGAGTCACAGAACATGAAGAAATCAAGCTGTTCCTCACCTAGAAGCCTCATACCTAGTATTTTGGTGCTGGAATGTGACTTGTGTGCCACTGGGGGAGAAAAATTACTCTCAGTCTCACACAGATATGTACCAGCAAATTACTGTGCCTGGCTGGGTAAGTTGTGCCCACTAATGCAATAGTTACACCAGTGTCATGGGAACAAACAACCAATTTCTGATTGGATCTAAGGCCCACTTCATTGGATAGGACTCATAGCTATCACTGTTAAAGGGGCTAAGAATCGGCAATAAAACCTATTAGTCTAATGGACTAATGGGCAGTGTTAAAGTGATTCCTAATGACTTACTACTATATCCATAGAACAGAACTGTCTTACTTTTCATCAGAGAAGCTTCTCCTTACAGGAATGGCAATTAATATAGAGACACTGAACTGTTCAATGTGCAGGGAATAAAGCATTGTGACAAGCTCACCCCTAAATCATAACACTCCTCCCCAGAAGGTTCAAGTATCTTTGTGGAAGAGGAAGCAAAAATGTTGTAAGAGCCGTCAGTGACCAATAACATCAAGGAAGCAGTGTTTTCTGAACACCTAAGGACATATGAACATAAAACTCACAGTGACTGTGACAGCCTACACAAATAGTGGGTGGACATCACCAGACAAAAACCCAGCACATAGTAGGGAAAGGAAATATGAAATCCCACCTCTAGCTGATTAGCTCCTGAGAAGGGGAGAGTCAATTTCCTTCAATGATGTGACCCTTGGTAGGTTGATCACATGCCAGGCATAAGGCTAGGTGAGCAACAGAAACTGGACTCAATGAGGAAAAAGTGAAAAAAAAATCACAAAATTTGGTAGAAAATATGAGAGGATAGAGAGGAGATTAATGAAAGTTGAGGGTTATGTTCAAATTATATCATAGGAAATTCTCAAAGAAATAATAAAATATCGCAAAAATAAAGCAAATGCATCAAACAAAACAATTGTTGGAAAAATCTTATTGCAGAGCTACAGTAATGAAAGTAGTGAAGTATTGACACACAAATCAACATCAAAACCTATAGAGCTGTGATAGCCAGGAGTCAACCTAAACATCTATGGCCAAGACTTTTACAACTGAGTTCCAAGGCTGCTCCATCTAAAGGAAGAGACTTCAGCAAGTGATGACAGAACAGCAGGATAACTACATGAAAAGACACTGGAAGAGTAAACTAGGAATAAGCTTTGTTCCCTATGGTTTGGACTCATAGATTTTAGAACAAAGGTCGAAAAATGCAGATAAACCAGACTTCATCCATTAAAAATGCTAAAGTGTTCAAGACATAATTAAGAATGTGAAAAGTACAACCTACAGGATGGAAATATGTTTTCATGCCATTTATATGGAGAGGTTAGGGTCTAGACACATACACAATTCCATAACTCTACACAGCAAGCAATTCAATAGGCAGAATACTGGAATAAAAATTCTTTGAAGACACAGAAAGCCCAATCAGCACCTAAAATGATGTTTGCTTTCACTGCTTGTTAAGAAAATAGCCAGAACCTGGAAACAACTTAGATGCCCCTCAACGGAAGAATGGATAAAGAAAATGTGGCACATATACAAAATGGAGTACTACCCAGCAATAAAAAATGACATCATGAAATTTACAGGCAAATTGATGGAACTAGAAAATATCATCCTGAGTGAGGTAAACCAGACTCAGAATGACAAACATGGTATGTACTCACTCATAAGTGGATACTAGATGTAAAGCAAAGGATAATCAGACTACAACCCACAGCTCCAGTGAAGCTAGTTAACAAGGAAGACCCCAACAGGGATGCACAGATTGCCCAGTTAAGGAGAAATAGATGAGATCTACATGAGCAAACTGGGGATGGGGGTCTGGGTAACGGAGGGCAAGGGATGGGGGATGAGAACATAGGGGAACAGGAGGTTTGAGCTGGAACAGGGACAGAGTGGGAGAGCAAGGAAAGAGATACCATGATAAATGAAGACATCATGGGAATAGGGAGAAACAGGGTGCTGGGGAAGTTCCCAGGAATCCAAAAGGATAACCCAACCTTAGACTACTAGCAGTAGCTGAGAGGATGCCTGAACTGGTCTACTCCGGTAATCAGATTAATGAATACCCTAAATGTCATCATAGAGCCTCCAACCAGTAACTGATAGAAGCAGATGCAAAGATTCACAGCCAGGCCCAAGGCAGAGCTCCAGGAGTCCAATCATTAAGAGAGATCCAAGAGCAAGGGACATTGAGATCTTGATGGGAAAACGTACAGAGATGGTCAGCCAAACTAGTGGAAACTCATGAACTATGGACCAATAGCTATGGAGCCCCCATGGGACTAGTCTATGCCCTCTGGATAATCCAGACAGTTTGTTTAGCTTGAACTGGTTAGGGGGCCCCCAGGCAATGGGATCAGAATCCATCACTGGTACATGAGTGGCTTTTTGGAGCCCAGTGCCTATGGTGGGACACCTTGCTCTGCCTTGGTGCAGTGGGGGAAGGGGGCTTGGACCTGCCTCAACTTATTGTACCAGGCTCTGCTGATTCCCAATGGGAGAACTTGCCTTGGAGGAAGTGGGAATGGGGAGTGGGTTAGTGGAGAAGGCTGGGGAGAGGGAGAAGGGAGGAGAGGGGGATCTGTGGTTGGTGTGCAAAATGAATAGAAAATTTCTTAATAATAAAAACAACAAAAAGAAAATACCCATCAAATCTTCCCTGAGGTACCACTTCACACTCACTGGGTTGATATGAATAATAAAGTTTCAAAATTACACCTTTTGGCAGCTATTTGGAAAATAAGGGATCACACAGATATGAAATAGAGGATTAATGAGAAATTTGTTTAGCAGTTGCTCAAAAAAGAAAATCAGAAATACAGATATCATTTGACTCAGAAACCCCAGTCTTGAGAATATAAACAGGGGAAGTAAAAATAAGCTATGAACAAACATGTCCTATATGTTTATATGTATAGCTTAGAAGAGACACAGGTAGAAATAACACAAATATCCTGAGAGTAATCAGTGCATTGTGCTATTAACATGTGAAAACGAGGTTTGCTTCAAAGAAAGGAGAAAGTATTGGAACAAGATGAACTTAGATCAATGTCAAAGATTTTATGCAAGTGCAAGGCAGAAATTGAAAGCCGCACAGACTGAGACAGTTTAGATGATCCATTCATCATAGACAAATCTATACATAACAGAAATCACAGTAACAACTACTATAGATGATGTGGAGGGAAAGTAATGGTCAGTAGAAGGCGTGGTGTGTTTTCTTTTTTATAGTAATAGAATCCTTTCCAACTAGAAGAGCTGGTAATTGCCGTGTTTGTAATCACATGAAGTACCCCCACAATGTAAATGAATCATGGTTACATCCCTGAGATATCACTTTATATTCAGTGGTCTTTGTGAACTGGATCTTACAAATTTAAAAGGCACAAACTAGACAAATTAATCTGTCAAAAGAAAGCAGCCTCATCAGGGGACTCAGGTCCCAGGATATTAAGTATTGTTACACAGTCGCAGTAATGAAGAACTCAGGGTAGTAGACTGCTAGCATAGGACAATCTGGGATCAGTGGAGTAGAATCCCTGCCCACAACCAAACCCAAACATCTATAATCAGCTCGTTTTTACTGAGTTCCAATGCAATTCAATGGAAAATTGTCTTTTGAATAAATACACAATGTCAATGCAGATGATGTTGAAAGGATATCCAATAGATACCAATCCATAACCCCTTCTGGTGAAAATTAACTTGAACTAACACTCAAAGCCTCATTCTTCCATACACCTACTCTTCCCCACCACATACCTCTCCATACACCACTCAGTAATTCTGAAATTAACTCCTATATCTATCATTTTAAAATAAACACTATGGCCAGATCAATTTTAATCCACTTGACATGCAGGAAATCTAGCCATACTATGTGCATTTATGGTGCCAATTTTCACACTGCCATGATAGTTGGTTATTTTCTACATGATTAGAATTTTTCCCATCTTACCTGCCCTTTGTATTGTTTTTTTTCCTCTGCTACACTTTTTAAAGAACAGAGAGAATGTGCTCCAGTAAACAAAATCCCTTTATGTAATCAGTATTCTTATGGCACATCCCAACACATAATAAATACTAAAACTGTTTTTCAAATGCTGCTGACTTAAACCATCTCTGACAAACTTTTCAGTGTTCAATAAACCAAAAATAGATGAGGCAGTAAAATAAATTAATATTAACATTTTACCTGCTCTTGTTTAATCAGATAATAATCAATAAAATCTCGAGGGTTTGCAACATTCAACGATTCCTGATGTTCTTTTATTTTCTCCAAAAGATAACTTCTGATATAATCAACATTTTTCAATACCGTGTGATGACTTCCTGGACAATAGTCAAATAGCGAAGGGAAATTATTGTAGACCTACAAAATCAGATCAATTTTGTGTTAAGATGAATTGTTTTATTTTTAATCATGTATGTGGTGTGTTTATTCATGCATACATATGTGTGCCATCTGTGTGGGTGCCTTGGAGGCCAAAGCTATCAAATCCCCTGAAGCTAGTGGTTTTGAGCCACCTAAAATGGATGCTGAAAATTGGACTCAGGTCTTTGGAAGATCAATGCACACTCTTAACCATTGATCCATCTCTCTAGCCCTGGCCAAAGAACTCTTTAAATGAACAGATATGAGGAAATACACACACCTATAATATATATCAAGACCAATTTTGGTTTATAGATTCAGACATGATGAACTATGGGTCTAACATCAGGAAGAGGTGTTTATTTCATGAATGTAACAATTCTAGGTGATAGTAGAGAGATTTGGGTGAGAAATTCCTGCCCAAAAAATCAAGAATCATAATGAAGTTTCCACATTCATGGATCCTTTTTAGAATAAAGAATAATTATGAAAATTTACTGAAGGCTTATACCATTTATTCCCCCCAAAATGAAATATATTGTGTAAAATGTTTTCATTTATAGTTTTTAGGTGATGGCAGAAGTGAAGAGAGTTGGGCAAGTTATTTATAGCATAAAAGTAGCACATACATACTTAACTCCTGTAAACCAGTCTGTAAACCAGACATGAAATGAGTATTCAGAAATGTGTGAGGCTCTAAGAGGCTTTGAAAGCAAAGGTATACCACAACCCTTAGTGGTTTTTCTATGATCACAGTCATTCTTTCTTTAACTTGCTTTTTATTTATTCTTTGTGTCCCTCACACCTTGCATCTCAATCCCACAAACCGCCTTATCCCCTCGCATCCACCCTCTGCGTTTACATCCCCCAAAAATAACATAAAATAAAATTTAAGAGAAAAAATATAAGTGGGATCATGGAAGCTGTAGTGTGACACAGTGAGTCATTCAGTACCCCCTATTTTCCATATATCTTTACTTGCAAGTGTTTACTGCAAAGAGACATTTGTCTGGCTAAAGGCCTCTGTTTTCTGTTACACTATAAATACTGAGCTCTCACTGGGAGTCTTCCTGGATATTCTGTTGCTGCCCTCTGATCTTGCAGCCCTGGGTCTGCAGGACTAGCCCCTCCACATGCTCCAGCAGATCACAGATGGTGTGAATGTTGGGGTCTTCCAACCTATAACCTTTGTTCTGAGCCTGGGAAGATGCAGTGTTTGCCAGCACTTCAGCTCTCCTCTGTCCCCATGACCAAGATGAGTTCTCTGGCATTGACCTGGCTAGTGCACCCCTTTTAGCAATGAGCTGCTTTCATGCTCTCACAGTTGGTTCTCCCACACTTACACCATCAGAGCCAACTCTATCTATCTACTGTGTTACCCAGTCAAGGTGTAGGGGCCACACTCCAAAGTGCAACAGCTGGGGAAGGGCAGGGACAGCTCTCTCACCTGCCACAGTCTGTGAGGGGAAGGAGAGAATTTCTCCCCAACCTATACTACCATAAAGCAGATGAGGGGAGGGGCCGGGTGTCTTGCTCACATTCTGTGGGCTGGTTCACACTCAGCACACCCTTCCCTACATCAATAGGTTCATACAGGTCAGCTTGGCTATGCTGCTCAGGCAAGGTGCAGGGCTCACTTTCTCAGGGGCTGAAGCTGGTAACGGGGAGAGTCAACTCCCTCCCCACCACAGATGGCAGGGGGAGGTCATCTTTCCCTTTCCCTCTCCACCACCTGACACAGATGAGATGGAAGTGTGGCCAGCTATCCCATTCTCACACACTCAGGGCCAGCTCACCCATGCCTTTGCCAACAGAATCAGCTCTACTGTTCTACCCAGGCTAGGAGTACTGCCTGCATAACTAAGTGCTGTATCTGGGAAGGGTGAGGGTCAGCTCCCTCATCTGCCTCAGCCTGCAAGGAGTGAAGACTAAAGATGGCATCTCTCTCCCAGCCACACCACCACAAGACAATTTGTGGGACAAGTTCTCCTACACTCACAACTTAAGGGTTGACTCACCTACACCCCTGCCAACAGTGTTGGCTCTACTCTGCTGCCCAGGCCAAGTGCAGAGTCTGCTCTCCTGACTTCTGCAACTGGTGTGGGCAAGGGCAGCTATCTCAGTCTTATAATATCAGGGCCAGCCCTCCCACCTGCAGTTGGGGGAATACCTTTCCCCTGCCCATGCTACCATATATCAGATGAGAGACAGGGTCAGATGACCAATGTCACATACTTTGTGCTGGCTCACTGTACCCCTTTCAAGAGAATCAACTCCACTGTGCTGCCCATAGGAGACAGAGGGCCTGATCTCCGTAGTGATGCAGAAAGTAAGGAGGCAGGGCCAACTGTACACCATTCTCTTTCCTCTTGGGGTTCGGTGGTATTAGTAGCCATGAACATCAACACTGAGCATGGCCTCAATAGGGACTTGAACCCAGACATGAGCCCTCGCAGCAGCAAAGGCCAAGATATCACCATGGCCCTGGGTAGCTATCAAGTCACCCACCTCAGCCTGCAGTTCACTGCTTTCACCTCTTCAGAAGTGCCTCTGTTCACAGGACACGAACCATTCCATCTCTCTCTTTCCCATATCACACCATACATTTGGTCACCATGGAAGTGTCCAACTGCCCGAAGCCTTGTTTCACTGGGCAGCCTAGATCACAGCCATTCTTTATGGATAGTTTAGGAGATACCAGTTCATCCCAGGACAACCCTGAGAACATGTGTGGGTCACACAGCATTAAACTACTCATCTTCGCATTTCTAGCTGTCATCTTGTCGACTTGGATTCCAGCTGACACATCAAACCACTGAAACTACTCAGTGTTTCCTGGCAAATTTCATTGCCATTAACGTTCTTATTCCTTTAAGAAAATATTTTTTATAAACTAAAATATTCCTGCCTAGTAATTTGATGAAGATGTGTTTAATCGTCGAAAAGAGGATAAGAATTATGCATAGAAGAATGTCCTGTGAACAACTGGCCACATTTCTAGATGTGAGTGCAATAATACTTTATACATACAGTTCTATGGACATCAGATGGAGAAAATCAATGGATAGGGAACTAGCAGGCTTGAACCAATCTGGCATTTTCCTTTCAGTTTTGCTATTTGTATAGCAAATGGCCTAGACCTGCCTTCTAGAAATTCCTTCCATAATATATTATTCAGAACCATGGTATCATCTCATCTTACTTCTTGGTCTATATTGAATTTCAACTATGAGAATGAAAGATTGTATGTATGTTCTAAAAAGGAAAATATCTTGACTTCACCTGCAACCAGGGGGAGCTCACAATCCTGGAATTCTCATTTAGTCTTTCCATCATGTTAAGAAATTTCTCATCTTTATAATCAAAACGATTCTGGAAAATAATGGAGCAGATGACATTGCATGGAGCACAGCCCAGGATGAAGGTGGGATCACAGGGCGAGCCTGGATAATTAGAAACAATTAGAAAAATATCATTAAAATATAGAAAGAAGACATTTTGCTTCTTTTAACAGATAAAGTCTTTAGAAGTTTAAAACCATATCTTATCTACAATTTTACTAACAGCTACACATTTGTTATATATAGAATCAGCATATTACTTTAATCTTAAAAATGAGGTGGCCTCATCCTTACTACTTAAATAAGAACAGATCAAATCTGTTACACAAATTTTTACACTTTTATCTATCTGATACTTGAATGAAAACAAAAGATTTTATAAACCTAAGATTTCTAGTATTCAGAAGAGAATTGTTTCTCACTGGAATTCCTAATTGTCATATAACACTGGGATTTAAATAGAGGAGTGTACACCTGGAAGATCTGCAGCCACAATGAGTAACCAAGGAAGCAAGTATTGACCCAAGGAAGGAAGAAATGTCAACACTGCAGGTGAGTTCTGGTATTAGAAGAAAAATTGGGGAGAATTCCTCCTGGTTACATGACAATAATGTGTAATCTCAAGAGAAGCCACTCCTGTGTGGATTTGTTTACATTACTAAATGAAAGGAAATCTTTTATTGTACAGTTAAATTCCAAGAGGGAGAAACAACATGTGGGTTGTAATAGAGACTTTTCTTTTCTCATTTCATCATTTAAAACAATGCATTTGCTCCACAGGAAGTAAATGCAGTATTTGAAAAGTAAGCACAAAGTATAACAAGGTCACTGCTAGATAGATAGCTCTGCATTCAAAGAACTTGCTGCTGTTCTAGAGGACCAAAGTTCAGTTCTGAGCACCCTCTTGGTGGCTCATAACAGTCTGTAACCCCCAGTTCCAGGCGAGTCTGACACAACTTTCTGACTTCTGTGGCACCTGGCACACAAGTGGTACACACATGAATGTGCAGGCCAACATTTTTTTTAATTAAGAAATTTTTTTTTAGAATTTTTTTTTACAATCAAAGATCCCCCTCCTTCCTCCTAGAGCCCCTCCAAGCAACCCCATTCCCTCCTACAAGAATGTAAGGCCTCCCATGGGGAGGTACAGTTAGTAGAGGCAAGTCCATGCCCCTACCCCTGCCTCAATGCTGTGTGAGGGGTCCCATCATAGGTAGTGGGATCCAAGGATTGATTCTGATCCTGGTACCAGGAAGACCCTTAAGCAGATCAAGCTACACAACTGTCTTGCTATAGGGAGGGCAGGCCAACATTTTTTTTAAAAAATTATTTAATTTTTTTTTTCATTTTACATACCAACCACAGTTCCCTCCCTCTCACCTTCTCCTGCCCCAACCCCCACCCCCTCCAAACCCCACCCCTCATTCACTCATCATAGGGGGTAAGGCCTCCCTTGGGGATTTACCACAGGCTGGCATACCAAGTTGGGTCAAGAACAAGCCCCTTCCAACCTGCATCAAGGCTGAGCAATGTATCCCACCACAGACAATGGGCTCCAAAAAGCCAGTTCGTATACTGGGGATAAGTCCTGATCCAACCGCCAGAGGCCACATTTAAACACATAAAATAAAAATAAGTGATCTTTTTAAGTATAACAAAGAGGGCTGGGGGAGGATGCAATAGAAAAATGAGAATGGGGTGGCCAGAAAGGTGTTAGTAGGTGAGCATGTTCAAAGCACATGGTACACTGTTATGAAATGTCTTTATGAAGCCCAGACTATATGGAGTATAATTGACAATAATGTTTATTTTTTCAAAGAAGTAAACAATGATTATGTTCAATCAAACTCTACACAGTATATTAGCACAAAAGTATGTTTTGCAGTTTTGTAAACATTTTCCAATCCCTATTCTCAATTACTATGCTGATATAATGCTTAAAATTTGTATATCACATATGTATATGATATTACAGGTCAAAAACTCACAAGGAAATTTATTTCTCTAGATTTTATTATTTATGTACATGTGTTCAAGGGAGTGTGAGTGTGTGTGTGTGTGTGTGTGTGTGTGTGAGTGTGTGTGTGTGTGTGTATGTGTGTGTGTGTTATATATGTAGGGAGGCTAGGAGAGCATGTCAGATCTCATGGCGGTGCCTGACACAGGCAGTGGTGGCTGTTAGGATTCGGCCACTCCTCCAGCTGCATGACCACACATGCGCAGTTCAGTAGCTAAGTAAGGGGTCGTACATCTTATGTAATCAGTGCGCTGAGTGATTGCACAAATGCATGCAGCATGGTCAGGCAATCAGCACATGTGTGGTGTAACTCTGTAAGCCCACCTTCCCATGTGCACAGGAATCCTTAAAAAGCCA
>CABHPQ010190929.1:13902-40698 GCA_902168405.1 Peromyscus aztecus
TTTTGCCATTAGAAAGAAATAGGATGTCAAAAGACTTGAATATAAATAAAAATGTTCGTTTGAGTGTTTGATTTGTGACATACAACTGACAAGTGGTAGTTCATCAGAGACTAGGGGAACAAACCCCTCACAGTCACAGAGCTAGAACCGGATTGATTTGGACACCAAAGCTGGCACAAGGGCTTCGGAGGTATGGCATACAGTCATCTTACCCACAGCACCACTGTCTGGCTGTGTGACAGCGTCAATAGCACATTCTTTTCTCCAGTTCTTCTTCATGTGTGAAATGGAGATGATCTCTCATAAAAGCAAGTCATCGCCCCAATAAAACCTTATTTATGAAAAAGGAGCGGTGGAGCACACTACCTCCCCCAGCTTCCCTGTCTGGTTTGATGACTTCTGGTCTACCCAACTAACTCCAAGCTTGGTGATGTTGGAAAATCATTTGACCGATCTCTTACCCTCACTTCTCCTTTCTATTGCATCAGGCCAATTGCAAAACATTATTGTGAGGATAAAATTAAATGATGTGTGTAGAAGTGCACTGTAAATTCAAATTACATAAGCTTTAGATTTTATAGTATAAAGTATACAAAATACAAATTGCTCTAATAGAAGGTAGGGAATATCTATTTCTATGGAAGAGCATTAATTCTAGAATTTTATTACTTCAAAATTCTCCAATTCAATGACTGAAATATTTCCTTCCTAAAATTTGCATGAATTTAAAACTAGCCCCAAAGCCTTCAAGAAGGTTATAGTGCACTTCAGTGGTAGAGGGCCTATCTAACATGAAGACTTGCCAACATGCTTAAACCCTGGGTTTCTGTTCCCAGGTTTGGGGGATCCCAAGAGTTTTTGTTTATTTCTGACTCCTGATATCAGGCCTGCTTTTCCTACTGTAACTACTTTGGGCCATTGCCCTGTGACTAATGAGCTAAAAGCAGAGACCAATGACACAGAGTTAGTGATACTCACTGAAAAAATAAAGAAATAAAAAAGATCAGAATTAGGAAACATTCCCCTATTGCGATTAGTGAGGCAGTGACTTGGCGTGTTCTTTGAGCAAATGTTCATTGAACATTCATTGCAAGCCAAGCACAGTGATGTATTGGAGATACAGGGATGAGTAAGATGCAGCCTCTGGTCCGTGTAAATAGGGCAGTCACAATGCCCTGAACTCTCTGAGAAGATGAAACCCTTCTACTTTGCACAGTTCAATAGGCAAGCAACCTTTGAGCTGAACATTTAAAGATGTGGCCAAGTGGAAAACTAATATATGTACAAAGGCCCAGTCCTGGAAGGGTGTCACAAGACATGACATGTTTCACAAGCTGCACTTGTCTGCATACAGCCTTACTTCACTATTTTCATTAAATCAACTCACGTTTTTGAACTCAAGTAAATCTACTTACAAAGAAAAATTCAACCTACTGCACTAATTATTAGTTATGTCTTTCAAAATGAATTCATTATTACATAAACACAAATAAATAAAAACATTAGTCTTACACTATTAAAAATTATTTCTTTGAGACTCTATGTTAGAATTAAAATAAATTCATGTGGGGCTGTTAAGAGCCCTTGCTGCTCTTACAGAGGGCCCAGGTTCAATTCCCAGCACCTGCATGGCTACTCATAAACCATTTATAACTCCAGTTCCACAGGATCAGATGCCTTCTTTTGGCCTCCTCCAGCACTGCATCCACATAGTGCACAGACACACATGCGGGCAAAACACCCATATACATAAAACGATTTAAAAAAACAAAATTTAAAAATAAGTTCCTGCATGGGCTGGCAATATGACTCAGTAATAAGAGTATTTGCCTAGAATGTGTTAAGTCCCTGGGTTTGATCTCCAGAAGACCAAAAAACTAAATAAATAAGTAATAAAAAGTTAATTTATAAAAGTTTAATATAGATCCTTTATCAAGCCAAAGCATAGCAAGTGTTATCAAAGCCCCCCCCAAATAATAATAATAATACTTCGTTGGTCAGCAGTGATGTGAACTTTCACACTATGCATGACAACAGTTGTGAGAGCAGCAAATTCACAGGGTGACTTCAGTCTACCTAGCAGAGCTGCAGAATGTTTAGTCTAAATCAGCAGTTCTCAATCTGTGGGTCAAGACCCCTTGACACACCCTTTCTCCAAAAATATTTACATTGTGATTCACAACAGTGGCAAAATTAGAGTTCTGAAGTAGCAACAAAAATAACTTTATGGTTGGGGGTTGACACCACATGAACTGTATTAAAGGGTCGCGGTGTTAGGAAGGTTGGGAATGGTCTAGATGGAATCTTAGCAGCCATACAATCTAATTACCATCATTTTACTAAGGTATTTACTAATACCAAGAGAAAATATTTTGCCCAAGATGGAAAAACTAAGATTGCACATTTACTCTTTTAAATGTATCATTTTATCTTATACCATGTGGGAGTAGATTTCTCTTTCAATACTCAATGATTCTGATAAATAAATTTATAGACTTCAAATCTTAGCCTGAGTCACCAGGAATTGTTTGAGGAAAAAAAAAATTGGTTCCATGGGCTCTGTCCTCTGGAAATGACATTCATAATTTTAAATAACACTAATGAAATTCCTGATTCTATTTGCTATCTCCAGTAATCTACTGACTGAAGACTCTTCTTTAAATGAATAATGGAACTTCTAAATAAGGGTTATGGAGAAAATCTGGGTTCCTCTCAGCTAAGTAGCGAAAAACGCCACCAAAACAACAAAAAAGAATTAAACAAAGACAGGAAGAGAGCAAAGCGTTCTACCTCTCCCTACCCCCAGCATAAATGAAGGGAGACCACCATACATATAAGGTGACAATGAATCCTTAGCATAGAGAAAAATAATTCAAGGACAAACAGGTATTGAATTACCAGAGCAGAGACAGCAGAAATGAGATGGCCTACAGGCTGAGCTGTAGGGAAAACAAACACAGAGAGTCTAGATTCAGGACAAAGTAGGCCGGGGTTAAATTCTAGGTGAAAAGGAGATCAGAGGGTTTGTGGCAGGCCTCAATAAGGAACAATTAGCCTCTGTGGACAACCCCTTCCCTACACAGCCAGTGCCTCTCTGGAGTGATTAACTCAGAAAACTCAGTCTTAGATAAACTCAGATTAACTCAGTCTCTGGGCTTGAACTCCAGTAGAAGAGGGCTGTGCTCACATGGAGCTTAAATGAGACTATGTGTAGCCATCCAGGGAGCCTCACCTCCTATCCCTACACCATTCCCATGACAGCCCAGGCAGGCGATAAGGGGATTTTTGTAATAAGCCAGACTGGAAAAAGAGACCTGCAAATACTGACATTGAATGTCCCTTACTCAAAAGGTCATCCTGTGAAGCTGACTTGCCCTACCCCAGCTAAGTTTTCCTCCCACCCAGCCTTCCTTTTCATAGACAATGGATAGTCAAGTAGTCTAAGGAATGTGTTAACATAGAGGATGCTGGCAGAAATAGGGAAACAATTTAAAGTGTGGAGAGAGGTGCAAACACTAGAAAATATCAACTGAAACTGTAATTAAGTCATTTCTAAGAGGGAATAGTTGCATTCCATAAATAAGAATTGCTTACCAGAAAAAAAAAAATAAAGACCATTTACAGATCACTTAAAGGCTGATGATCCTAGCTACGTAGGAGGTTGAGGCTGGGTAATCACAATTCACCCTTCCTGGGATACAGAGCAAGTTCAAAGCTAGACCAGACAATATATTGGGAACCTATCTCAAAATAGTTTTTAAGTAGGGCAGGAGCGAATGTACATTAGCGATAGAGTATGTGCAAAGCCCTGGGTTCAATCCCTGGTCCCCAGAGAAAAAAATTCTTTAAAAATATAAAATAAGATTAGGAAAATAGGCCGGGCAGTGGTGGTGCACACCTTTAATCCCAGCACTCGGGAGGCAGAGGCAGGCTGATCTCTGTGAGTTCGAGGCCAGCCTGGTCTACCAAGTGAGTTCCAGGAAAGGTGCAAAGCTACACAGAGAAACCTTGTCTCGAAAAACAACAACAACAACAAAAAATAAATAAATAAAATAAAAAAAAAGATTAGGAAAATAATGTCCTTCTTAATCCTAGCTTCATTAATCTTCTAACTTCTTTCTTGGAGAAGTAACCAGTTTACATCCTTTAATCTCTTTTTAGATTTTGAAGTTACATCCCTATTCCATATAGAATGTTCATGTTAGTAATTCTTTTCTTTTCAGTCTTATACATTATTTATTGATTTTATTCTATGAAAGAAGCTAAAATTCCAGCACATTGCTTCCTCCAACCCACCTAGCCTAGTAACATCATTCTTCAGATTAAATCAGTAACTAATAGTTATATTACTACTAATATGCATTATTATTTACTAAAGGGCAAAGTATAATATTATGGCTCTTTTTCTAGTCTTGTGAAACTACTTGCTCCCCTCAGAATACAGTTTGGCTCTTAATCTTTTGTTCTATGGTTTGTCTTTTCCTTCTATAAACCTTTCAAATTCTCAGGTCATGGAGAGCTGAAAATTGAATTTAGAACCACACAAATTCAGCCAACAACCACACACTTTCTCCATAGTTTCCATTTCAGTTGTGACAGGGTCATATTTTCATCATCCCTTCTTTGGGGCTTGTCCTAGAAGGTAGGGTAAATTGCAACATTTTGTAGCCTAGCCTTTTTTGTTCTAATCACAGGCTACCTTGGTTTTCAGGTAACTCATATTTTAACTCCCTCCAATCCAGGCTCATTTCTTCCTTGTGGCTGAGGTTTGTTAGCGTGCTACAGTAAGAACATAAGGTCAAAGTCAATTGGACTCACACTTAAAATCTAACCTGGCACCTTTCAAGTGTGTGGTCTCATGTCACATAAATATCCTGGCTCTTCATTTAGTACAGTGCAGCAAGGAACATGGGAGAGGTCTCTTCATGAAATACTCATTTGCTTACTGGATATATATCATGACCCTGGGCATTATTCTAAGTTCTATACAGGTATTTTCTTCCTTCATCCTCACCACAGCCTTAAAAAGTCTATAGATTTATAACCCCGATGATACATGAAGATGCAGAGGGAGAGTGAGTAATATGCAGAAGGTCACAAGGCAGCTAAGGAGAACCCAGAGCCTCACTCAGACCCTAAGTTACTATAGGAGTCACCTTCTTTGTCTGGGAACACCACCCAGAACATAAGAAACCTTGCTGATTCTTGCATACACACACATCCTATTGTAGTCAGAAGATTTCCTAGACCCAAGTAAACACACAGAGGCTTATATTAATTAAAACTGCTCAGCCATTAGTTCAGGCTTACAACTGACTAGCTCTTACACTTAAACTCAGCCCATTTCTGTTCATCTGTATATCACCATGTGTCCCATGACTTTATACCTGTGTGCCATTACATGCTGCTCTCTGGACGGCAGGCTGGCATCTCCCCACTCAGCCTTCCTTTTCCTTGAATTATCCTTGTCTGCTTATCCCACCTATACTTTCTGCCTGGCTACTGGCCAATCAGCATTTTATTTTAAACCAGTGTACAAAAGCATTATCCCACAGCATCCTAGCATGTTTCTGTACAGCATGGCCAGTCTATTAAAAAGCACATCAGCTAGAACTAGTGTCTAGACCAGTGGTTCTCAACCTGTGGGTCATGACCCCTTTGGGAGTCAAATGACCCTTTCACAGGAGTCATATATCAGATATCCTGCATATTGGATATGTACATTATGATTCATAACAGGAGCAAAATTGCAGTTATGAGTAGCAATGAAATAATTTCATGGTTGGGGATCACCATAACATGAAGAACTATATCAAAGGGTCGCAGCATTAGGAAGGCTGAGGACCACTGCTGTAGACAGAACTGGAAGGCAGCCGGGCAGAACAGTAAGTATTCAACCAAGCAGATGCAGCGCCACAAGCTGGCCTTAACAAGCCTTCTCCACTACATTATTTCATTAACTACCTACCATACCCATTCTGTTAAAACAAAATCACCTTTCAGTTCCAGAAGCCCTGAGTTGTGCCTTCCTGTAACAGTCTAGTTTATTATTAACCTGCAAAGTTATCTCAGTCTCTCTCACAGGCATGCTGAAAGTATTAAGGAAGAGTGCGAGTCCCCATGTTACTGGTCGTCTGAATCATGTGAGAAGCATCTTAAGCAATGGAAAAGACAATTTGATATACATACATACATACATACATACATACATGCATACATGCATGCATACATACATACATATATACATACCTCCTCTTGCAAGGCCTTATATCTAAGGATTTATAGTAAACACATCCAAAAAGGCAGCGTGATCTATTTTTTAGCTCCTCTCCTGGTGGGCAACCTCTGCTCAAAGCATCTAACTCAATTATCATGGAGGAAATGTCAGCTCTCTTTTCTGCTTGTCTTGTTTCCATTTGAGACACTGTGGGTCAGATATCATTATTTTTCATTTTATTTCTTTGCATCTTAAGGACATCTGTCCAAATGTTAGCTTATATGCTCCTCATTCAAATCCTCCCTATTTTAAAAAATAAAACAAAATGATTTCATTAGCCTGTGCTATTTACTTTTTAAGTAGGTTAAATGGATTTTTCAGTAGAATTTTATCTTTCTGTCAGTTTTCTGTCCTAATTCCCATGGAGACACCATAACTTCTCATTTCTCCACTGTTGGCCTAACCCTTTACAACTGTTCCCCATGGTCTCCCAGCTTTCCTGATCTTATGTCTAATGTGTCTGTCCTCTGGACCATTAGAAGAATCCTCCACAGGGGCAACCATAGAAAGTCCCCCCTCCCTTGTCTAATTCCCTCCTGTCTTTTTTCTTTCTTGATAGTTGCAGCTTTTACAGCAGGAAGCAAGGAAAATTGAAGATAATAGTGTGAAGGTTTGTAAGATCAGGAATGGAGAAGGGACCAGAGCAAAGGTCACAAAGATACCATTATCCAGAGATCGGTAACTTGTGTTTAAGACTAAAGACAGGACTGAGAAAAACAGAGTAAGGGACAGATGCTGCCCTAGGTTGAAGAGCTAAGGGGCTTCCACCAGACTGTTAGGATGTGTGCACTTTATGATCTTAAAGGTAGGGTTAATTTGCCACTCAACGTGACTGGGGATTAAGTGTTTGAAGTAAAATTCTTGATGTATGGGAAAAGCAGGATCTTGATGAACTCCACCCTGAGAGAAAGTCAGTAAGACAATGAAGTAAACAGGCTGTTATGTAGAGTGAGTGGGTATTTTCTCTTCTCCCCTTGGAGCAGCAGGAGAAGACAATCTGATTGTCTTAAAAATCATCCTGTTGTTCTAATTATATAATTATGGTGCTTTGAGGTGGTTGTGGGTTTCCATCGGTTTAAAACTAATTCAGGTGGATTGCTCTTGCTGTACAGCCTGTTTGCATAATCCAGAGTTTGTGGTATTATTGTGATAGCTAGAGTTGGCACATTATTTTTTACCCAGAGGATAACTGGCAGAACAGGAAGCCTGGATTCTGGCTAAGTGAACAAGATACAGAAGGATCTGGTCCAAGATAAACTATTTCTTTGTAAATATCCTACAGAATGAACCCAACAGGTAAACTATAAATGTCATCACATAAAAACACATGATGGTTCTATGTGGATCACCTTCTGCCCAGTCTGTCAAACTTTTACTTACATTCCATTTACATCCCAGGACTACCTTCACAATAAAGTATGTCCTGACCTCTTCAAGAATGCCATGCCTTTCTCTATGCTACTGTGTCATTTGAATAGGCTCCGCAAGGGGCCAGGTTTACCATGGTGGATTTTAATTAATTGCTTATATCTGTCTCCCAATCATGTTTTGTGATTCTCCCAGTGTTTGTTACTCTTTGTCATCCTTCTGGGGTGGTTCAGCAACAGAAGTATGTAAACTTGTAGAAGAGTAATAGTAAACAATGAACATGAGCAGCCCCAAACACCATAATGATGCACAACAGGAGACCTATCCAAGGCCCCCCTACTCAAAAATCTTCCCCTACCATGGATGGGGCTGAGAGTCGGGTTGTATGATCAAGATAGAGCTCTGCCAACATTCTCCATTTCTTGTCATTGTTTTACATTTCCATGTGCGAAGGCTAGGAAACAGCCTGGGATTTACTAGTTAGGCAGCCTTTGGAACCTTGCTAACTCTCAAAATCTCTGCCCTGTGTGGGATGGGGATGGAGATGGCTCTCATGTCTCAGGTAAGTGGGACAATAACAATAAACAAATAGCATACTCCTCAATGCTCAAGACATTGCTATGACTGTTGTGACTGTCTACCCCAATTTCCACAGAGGAAACATCAAACATTGTCAATACTAATAAACAATATTGGTTGTTAATCATGCATTATGAAGAGCAGAAACTCACGGATTCAAAGCAACAAAGCACTATGGTAATGCTGTATATATGCATGTGAGGTACACAGGGATGTCAACATGTATATTGTGTGCTTATTTACATGTGTTTATATGTCCCGTCAATGAGAGAAACAGGGAGAGAGATGAGGAAGGAGAACAGGTTTCATTTCATTATACACCTTAAATAGAAAAATGGCTTTCTGAGTATTATAGAATAAATTGTGTCGTGTCCCCCCCACCACCAAACTTTGCATGTTAAAGTCCTAATCCTCCACTGTGAGTGTGTCTCAACAATCTTAAGATTAAGTGAGGTCATACACTGGTCCCCTTCATTGAATAGGATTATGTCCTTATAAAAAGTGGAAAGACACACCAGAAGTACTCACAGAAAAGGACATAAAAGGACACATCAAGAAGGTGGTCACTTACAAACCAAATTAGGGGCCTCACTGTAGGCAGATGTTTCTTTCCCACCCACCAATTCCAAGTAACCACACAGAGGCTTATATTAATTACAAATGCTCAGCCAGTAGCACAGGTTTATTACTAACTAGCTCTTACATTTTAAGTTAACCCATATTCCTTACTCACATTCTACCATATGGTGGTACCTTAATTAGCATGGCACATTCATCTCCTACACCCTTTGCAAAGGCTGGCAACTCGTCTGACTCTGCCCTTCCTCTTCCTATTATCTTCTGTGTCTGACTGTCCCATCTATACTTCTTGCCTAGCTACTGGCCTGTCAGCTTTTTATTAACCAATGAGAGCAATACATATTCACAGTGTACAGAATGATTATTCCACAGCATTTCCCCCTTTTGTCTAATTAAAAAGTAAGGTTTTTTTAACATAGTAAAACTATATATATAACAGAACAGTCATTAAGTAAGAATTAGTTAGAATATCCAGTCCATTTGTACTTGACAAAATTAGAGAAAATACTCTATTATCTATCTTACCTTTGTGAGTCCAAAGTTTTATATCTAATTTACCATTTATCATAACTAAGGAAAACTGTAACTATCTAGTCCTTAACTCCATCAAAGACCCCAGAAGGGTGAAATGTTACCTAACTACAGGGACATCTCACTGCCTGGACAGTCACCAAAAGTTCCTTTGTAATGTTGGGGTATCTAACTCTGGCCTATCAGCCTCGTATATCTGACAGACATTTCTGTGAAGCAGGGAATTTTGAAGGACTACCTTGTCTTGGCAAAGTTCAGCAGTTGCCTTTCTTACAACTTGCTGGTACATTTTGAACAGCACATTGTCAGCAATTAAGGCAAGGGAAGTTTCTTTGCCCACATGGGTAGCTTTTGCCAAAAAGCTGTGCTTGATTTCATTTTGGGGGAGTTTGTTTTTCTTGTTTGTTTGTTTGTTTCATGTGTGTGTGGTTTTAGAACCCTTTTTTAAGGCTTTTTCAGGATTTATGTGAATGTATGTGGCCCCACATTGGGCACCATATGTAGGTGGATGTTTCTTTCCTACCCGCCAGTTCCAAGTAACCACATAGAGGCTTATATTAATTATAAATGCTCGGCCAATAGCTCAGGCTTATTACTGACTAACTCTTACATTTTAAGTTAACCCATATTCCATATTCACACTTTGTCATGTGGTGGTACCTTCATTAGCATGGCACATTCATTTCCTGCTCCCTCTGTGTCTAGCTTGCAACTCGTATGACTCTGCCCTTCCTCTTCCTATCATCTTCTGTATCTGGCTGTCCCATCTATACCTCCTGCCTGGCTACTGGCCTGTCAGCTTTTTATTAACTAATGAGAGCTATACATATTCACAGTGTACAGAAGGATTATTCCACAGCACCTCACTAGAAAGCATTCCTGCAAGACCAAGCTCTTGAACCCTATCACCCAGAACTATGAGAAAGTAAACTCACTATTTAAGTCTCTTCCTTGGGTATTCTTATCACCAGCCATAGCAAGCTAACATACTAAATAATAGCAGTCTTGTTTGTCACAGTGCTTTCTGCATCTCTGGCAGCAGGACTTGGGGAATGACACAGTCTTATTCTCTACTCTTAGGGTATCCTATTGCTTTCTGCATCTGCATAAACCTTCTTCCATCCCAGAAAGGTGAGGGAGTGGGGGGGGGGCACTACATGTCAATGTCCTTCTCTATATTTGCCTGAAGAACAAATACTTGTGTCAGAGGTCTATTATCCACTTAAGAAACTTCTTTCTATGGATATATGAGTAGCAAATGTGCAGCCATGATTCCAACACAGAGGAGTCCACCTCTAACATCTACACACTTCGATTAGAGGCAGGCTTCCTTCAAGAGTCTCACCAAGGTGGCATATATGAAGAAATCATGAGGCTTGGATGAATGCTTGGGTGAAAATTGAGTACAACTATACATTCAGACAAGAAATAAACCAAAAACATCTGCTTGAAGTTAAATTTGCATAAAGTAGCCAAAAAGAAGGGGAAAAAAGAGCAGGCATCTTCACAGAAGTGCTTAAAATGTCCTAGTGAAATCTTTAGCATCATCCTTCTAAAGCTAGATTTAAATAATTCACAGATGCACTGTTTGTTTTTATTTCCTTTTTAGCAAGATCAGATTTAACTTTCTCCCTTACCTTTAGAAAAAGCATCTGTTTGGGATTTCTTAAGTTCCCAAGGCTAGTGCTGGAGTCAGAAATTAGCTGATGCATGAGCGGGATCACCATGTGCTTGCCCCTCTGCCCCCCTACCTATTTCCAGACTATTAAGGTTACTGCTGACTGTGCTGACAAGAAGAATGCAGTGTCAGGTTCTGCTTTACCCTAGGACCAAGGGGAAAATGTAAAGAAGTGGGATCGAATCCACCTGCTTCTTCTTGGTTTGGTTTGGTTTTTAATGCACAGAAATTTTTCTTTTCCCAAAGCTTTGAGTTTCTAGAGCCCAGGGAGACATGAATCATATCTTCATAGTTTTACCAATTTTTAACATTTCTGGAGATTCAAGTTGCTTAATTAGTTGTTTTGTTGCTATGCTGATGTTGCAAATAAATAGCTATGAGTAAGACTTTTACTTGTTGCCTGATGGTAACTCATGCAAAAATTATGTTTCTTTATTTTTCATTTTACTACATGCCCAGCAAAGACACAAATAAAACATTTACCTGCCACTGATTTTGTATTCTCAAGTATTTGACAAAGGAGAAGGAAGGAAATGATAACATCTATTTTTCCAAATTTATGGTTGAGCATTTGTTTTCTATCATTTCTGATTATTGAGCCTAAACTTGAAACTTCTTTTTAATCCCAGGTCTTTCCATGCTGTTTTGAAAAAGTGAAAGCAGAGATGAGTGCATTAGTCATTTATCTCATGGATGTAACCAAATTCTTGACAACTTTAGAAAGAAAAGTTTTATTTTGGCTCATGGCTTCAAAGGACCCAGTCCATGATGGCCTGGCCCTATGTGGTTGGGCAGAATACCACAGCAGCAGGAGCATGTGTACTTCTTGGTACTTTGGAAGCAGAAAGTGGTGGGATAGAGGTGGGACTAGGGTGGAAATAGCCTCAAAGACACATTCTAAGTGACCTGCTTCATCCAGCTACTCACCACACACCTGTCACCACCTGAAAATAATGTTGTCACATTATGAATCCATACAGTGATTAAAACATATTGATTAGATCAGAGCCCCTAAGATCTAGCCTTCTCTGGAAACAACATCAACAGATATAACCACAGGTGAACCTCCCTTGAGGCTTTTTTAAAATTCATCAAGTTGACACTCAAGTTAACCTCACAGGAGGCATCTGACACACTGCAGAGTAACTTATTTTTTTAAGAAGTCATTCATCTAGTAAAATTTTCAAGACTCCAAAAAGAAAATTGTCACATTCATGGTTGGCTATTCAGGAAAAACATTATTCTAATTACCAAAAATGGATAACTTTAACTATCTACTTATAAATTTGATGAAGGGTAGTTTTTTCCCTTTGGAAAAGTGCTTTTTATTCTCTGCAAATTCCATACCCATATACAATATTCTTCAGTCATATCCACCTTCCTCCCCCAATTTTGCTTCTGTCTATGATTATTTTCATGACTTACTGAGCCCAATTTGAGTAATCTGTATTCACGTAGATGGAGGGCCATCCACTGGAGAATGGGAAGCCTGTAAGAGGCCACAACCCTAAATAAACCTGATTCTCCTTCCCCCAGCATCCTTCAACTGTTACAACTTTCTGTTAGAGGTCAGGTAGATGTAACTGTCTTGTTAAATAAGAAACACAGAGCCAAATACAGAGTTAAAAGCCAAGAGGTCAGAGCAAGAGCTGAGACTAAAAACCTTACCCTTCACTGCTGCTGCTGTCCTACCTCAGCAAGAGAACTACTTCCTGTGTGTTTGTCCTATTTATTGACTTTCTCTTCTGCCTTTTCATTGGTTGTAAACCCAACCACATGACCTCCTTGTCACTGCCTGTCTGTACAGACCTCCTATGGTCTTCTATGGTTGGTATTGAGATTAAAGGCGTGTGTCTCCATGCTGCTGTATCCTTGAACACACAGAGATCTGCCTGTCACGTGATTGGGATTAAGGGCATGTGCTACCACTGCCAGACTTCTGCTATGGCTTGCTATTAGCTCTGACCCCCAGGCAACTTTATTTATTAACATACAAAGAAAATCACATTTCAGTACAAATAAAATATCACCATAGTCAGGTCCTATGAGCCCTGTCTCATCCATGTTGAAACGCTGATTTGTCAGGTCTTGTGTCATGGTCTCTGTGAGTATATTAATGCAGTGGTCCTGCTACATCCACAAGACACTACTTCATAAGTCGTCACCAACCACTGGCTCTTGAAATCTTTCTGCCCCCTCTTCTGCAATATTGTTGGCACCTTAGAAAGGGAGGGTGATGTGTATATCCCACTAGGGGGTGAGCACTTCACAGTCACTTATTCTAAGAACTTTGATAAGTCGTGAGCCTCTGTGTTGAGTGCCCGGTTAGCCTCCATCCCCTGCAATAAGAGGCATCTCTGATGAGAGTCGAAAGTTGCACTAATCTATGGGTATAAGGAAAGTATTTAGAAGGAAGATTGATGCTACGTCTCCTTGGCAAAATGTGGTGATATACTGTGTACCCCATTAAAGCTTGCCAGAGGATCAGAGGGCAAAGCCAGCCACTAGATTAGACATAGAGGCCAGCAGTGATGGCACACACCCTTAAGCCTATCACTTGTGAGGCAGAGATCTGTCTGGATCTCTGTAAGTTCAAGGCCACACTGGAAACAGAGTCAGGCAGTGGTGGCACACACCTTTAATCCCAGTACTGGGAAACACACATTCCTTTAATCCCAGGAAGTGATGGCAGGGTGGAGAAAAGTATATAAGGCATGAGGAAACAGGAAGTAAGGCAGTTCAGCTGAGACCCTTTTAGGTGAAGACTCAGAGGATTTCAGTCAGAGGATTCGTGGAGTTGGTGAGGTAATAGGTGGTAGCTGTGACTTGCGCTGCTTCTCTGCTCTTTCAGCTTTTACCCCAATATCTGGTACTGAGTTTTTTTATTAAAAGACCATCTAAGATTTGAACAACACAAAATAACAGTAGTAAGTTCTCCCCAAAGGCACAAGACCCTTAATATTTAATTAGGAGTGGATGGAGGACTGATACTTCAATAAACCAAGTGACACAATATGAACAAAAATTTGTTTCCAAGCACAGGAATGTATAAAGCAGAATTTGAAATTAGAAACAAATACTACAAAAGATGCATGACTGTTACATGCCAGTGGTAAGTGCACTGTGACGATGACTAAGAGGATTACAGAGATACTGGGAAGCCAGTCCACTAATAACCTTGGAAATGTTTAAGGTCTTGTTTTCAATCCTCTGACTAAAACCCGATTAATCCAGTATCATTAAAGTTAAAAGGAGTAAGACAATTAAAACTACTTACCTACCTCGGGTTTCTCCATAAGAAATAGAGGAAGAAAACTTGCATGAATGTTTGAAAAGCAGGGTTTCCTTTTCATATTTTTTGTAGTTTAGAAATCAAGTGTCACCTGGGGGTGACCCACACCTTTAATCCCAGCACTCGGGAGGCAGAAGCAGGCAGAACTCTGAGTTTGGGGCCGTCCTGGTCTACAAGCTAAGTTCCAGGACAGCCAGAACTACACAGAGAAACACTGCCTTGTAAAACAAAACAAAAATAAAGAAATCAATTGCCTATCCTTCATTGAGATGCAGAAGACATGGGAGGTATGGCCTGCTCAGGGAACACAGGGGTGCTCAGGCAGTCTGGCTGTGTTACAGAGCACAGAACACTGACTTAACTAGGCAGGGAGAACATTACAGCTGCTTGCTCCCACCATGCAAGCAAGCATCTTGAAATATATAGAAGCTTCTCATTCTTTTTTGTGTCAAGAGTATGCCATCAACTATTATAGCTAATAAATACATTCAACAAGATTTCAAGAAACAAGAAAAATATAAAAATCAATAGTACTTCTATGCACTTGCAAGGAACAATGTAAAGGTAAAAAATTTTAAATTCACTTATAGTAACATAAAAAGAATGAAATACTTCATAATAAATTCAATTAAAATAGCATCAGATGCAATCTGTGAAAACTACCAAGCACCATAAAATATATTTGAAAAGATACAAATAAATGTTCACTGATTAGAGAATTAATATTGATAAAATGGCAATATCCCCCACTGATTTGCAGATTAGGTTTGATTTCTATCAAAAGTATAGCTGACTCTGCCTGAAAACATTAAGTAAAAATAAAATAACAAGCAAAGAAGGAAGAAAGGAAAATGAAAGACAAGAGAAAGAGAGAAGAAGAGAATTTTACAAGTTGGTTTTAAAATCCACATGGAGTTACAGGGAGACAGGAATTACACCAATGATCTTGGAAAACTAGAGCAAAATAGGAGAATTCATACTTCCCAGTTTCTGTGTTTAACAAAGCAACAATAATCGAGACAGCACTTCACTGGTCCCAGAGCAGACATATAAACAGATCAGCAGAACAGAACTATGGGTCAAGCAACAAAATTGTATGTTTTTGTCAACCCATCTTCAACAAAGTTGAGATCTTTTAATAATCAGAGAAAAAATCCTTTCAGTAAATGATTCTTGAATAGGTGGGCACCCTGTGAGAAAGAATGAAACTAGATGCTTATCTTATATTGCACATAAAAACAATTAACATCTGAGACTTAAATGTAAGTGTTAACAATATGAGACTGAGAGAACATCATAAGGATAAATCCCTGTGACCTGGAATTTGGCAAAGAACTTTTATCTATGAGGCCAAAAGGACTAGCAACAAAAGAAAAAAGTAAATATTTTGAGTATCTTCAAATATTAATAATTCATAAAAGTGTTCTCACACAGAATGGTAGAAATCACTTTAAGCCTTCTATGTAATAAGCATTACATGACCATGATACATAAATAACTTAAAACTCAAGAATAAACATGAAGGAAAACAATTTAAAAGGGGCAAAGGATCTAAGTAGGAATTTCTTCTTTTTTTAACGTGCCAGTAAATATTGTTCTAACTTCTTTTTTTAATTAATTAATTATGCATCCTGGGCTCAGTTTCCCCTTCCTCCTCTCCTCACAGTCTCTCCCCTCATCCCCCCCCCCCTCTCCCCCCCAATTCCACTCCTCCTCTGTTTCTGTTTAAGAAAGGGCAGGTCTCCCATGAATATCACCAAAACATGGCATGTTGAGTAGCAGTAAGACTAAGCACCTCCCCATAGATTAAGGCTGGGTGAGGTGGCCCTGAATGGGTCCCAAAATCCAGCAAAAGAATGGGAGACATCCCCTGTTCCCACTGTTAGGAGTCTCACAAGAGGACCAAGCTACACAACTGTCATATATAGGCAGAGGGCCTAAGGCTGTCCCATACAGGTTCCCTGGTTGTCAGTTCAGTCTCTGTGAGTCCCTATTAGCCCACGTTAGGTGATTCTGTGTATTTCCCTATAGTGTCCTTGATCCTTCTGGCTTCTACAATTCTTTCTACCCCTCTTCTGCAGGATTTCCTGGAGCTCTGCCTAATGTTTGGCTGTGGATCTCTGCATCTAAAAAGGCATTTCTATATCAGATAGATAGATGATAGATAGATAGATAGATAGATAGATAGATAGATAGATAGATAGACAGATAGAATTCTTGGGTAAGAGCTATATAAGCATGGGGCTATGAGTGCAAATCCCCAGTACCCACATAAGAAGCCAAGTGTGACCCAGCATACCCCTGTAACCACCTTGTTGTGACAGGTAGAGACAGCCTAGCCCCAGGTTCAGAGAAGCCCTGCTTCAGAGGAATAAGTGATAAAACAGGGAAGCTAATGCTCCTCTGTCTGTCATGCACAAGAGCACACTGAGATACACATTCAAATACACAAAAATAAACGTACTAGAAATGGTCAAGAAGCATATAAAAAGATGCTCAAAACTACCAGTCATCCAGGGGACTTCAATGAGAGGACACTGCACAAGATGGTGAGGCCCAACAGACAATCACAGAATGCAGAAAACTTAGAACCCTCATGCACTGCAGAGGCAAGGACAAGCATGGTGGCTGCTCCACATAACAACCTTGCAGTGCCTCAGACTATTGAACTGCAGAGTGACTTAATGACCCGGCCTTTCAACTTCTGGTTACACAGCATGGAGGATTGAAAAGTTATATCCACATAAAAGCTGAACGTTATTATAGAAGTAGAATTCAAAACAGGCAGAAAGTGTAAAAACCCGAATGTCCATCAAGTGGCAAATGGGGAAAAGGGGGTCACAGTACTGGGTATGGGGTTTCTGTCTATCATGGTGCAAAGTACTGAATTCATCATGATGACTGCCGATGTCTGATAAGACTGTATGAAAACCCACTCATATTTACACCATAAATGAATGTAGTGCACCTCAATTAAAGCATTTTTAATGTATCCACTAAATCAATTATCTGAAGAGAAAATTGAAGTATGAAATTTTAAGTATCACATTTTACATTTCCACCTAATTCTTCATTGCTCTGGTCAGAGTTGCAGCAGCTATTCTGATAATACAAAACACATCAGAAATCCTCTTTGTGTCTCCAGGGGTTTTGGAGAAAAATTGTTACTCTTTAGTTGGAAACTCAATGTTCATGACCATTTACCTTCATGTCATCACAAGAATAAAGAAGCTATATGAATGTCTGTCCATAGCAACAAGCAGCTGCCATTTCTCCCATCTTCACAGAAACACTCCCTGACCTATCATTGACTCACAGTGAATGTTCACCTTATGCCATGTCTTTACCATAATCTCTTCACCTTAATAAAATTTATGATTCCCACAGAAAGTACAGCTATGCACACCACCACACCTCAAATTTTATCCAGGCCATAGCTCATACATGCCACCTCAGCTCATAGGAAAGGTTAGAGGAAATGCCTCAGAAGTAGCCCACAGCAGTGACAGACACTGGCACAGGGAGGGCTAGGTGGACAGGTAGAAAGATATGGAGGCAATGTTTTATTGCATGTTTTCACAAATACAAAATAATAAAAAATAATACATTAACTTGAGTTATATAAAGAAATCTTGTAATTGTTTTTATTTTTTCATCTTGGCTGTGTGTCAACATTTCCACTTCTCATCAGCAAATAATTGTGCTCAAGAAGTGATACAATTATACCCTCTAAAGTACCTTCTCTCCCCCTCCTCCGTGTGTGTGTGTGTGTCTGTCTGTCTGTCTGTCTGTCAATCTGTCTGTTTATAAGTCCTCTGAGCACTCATGTTCCTTTATCTTGTTAGGTTGCCAAAATGCATCTTCTGTTTCTAAGTCTAGCCACTCCAATACTTAGTCCAGAAAGTGATTTTTCAATAGAATAATTCCCAGAGTCACAAAGCATACACATTAAAATTTAAGTTGTTTTAAAAAAACCTTTATGTTTAAACCTGGACTAAGATAATATTAAGCAAGTAAGCAAAAGTTAATATGGACAACTATTCAAATGTGTTCTTTTACAAAACTGGAATAATATTTAAGATTCAGCTGACAACTGAGTGAAACAAATTAAGGTTTAGAACACCCATATTTTGTTTTTTGTTTCATAAAATAATGGGTAAGTGCCCACTCTGAGAGTTGAGCCATTTTAATATTTGACCATATAAAGATGTCCCTCTGACCTGTCTTTAACAAGGATTTGTAGCTTTGCTGGGAAATGTGAAATTACTAAAGAGTCCCAGATCAGTATATCTTCCTTAGGCTCAACCAACAAAAAGCACTTTCCTGGAATTTCTACTTGACTCCTTGACTCCTTGAAGAAATGGAATCGCTCCAAGTTTCAACCCAGACTTAACTGAAATTGGCAAGAAAATGTACTTGAAACTTGATTGTCTTGAATTAGGTAGCCAATGTATGTGTGGGAACTTTCTAACACATGTTCACTAAAAATTTCATCAAGAAAGGAGCAGTTGAATATGAAGAAGGAGATACTGGCCGCTGAAAGATGAGGGCCACATGGGTGGATGTTCTCCCGCTGACATTTGTGGCAGCTCCTCTATTTTCATGATTTTCCTCTTGAAACGAGGGCTCCTCTGTACAAGGAAAGATTTCAGCTGAGCTCCCGTCTTACAAAAGAAAATGCCGTTGTTAGTGGAAAGACTGTCTGTGAAAAGCAGTGATAGTTACTTTGCTAGATGAAGAAAGTAGACTATTTGGTTGCTTTTTACTTCTTCAGGAAACATTGTCCTCTTCATGTATGCCAACTGGGGCACCAGGAAATAAAACACACAGCATCCTCTATCTGCATTTCTCAGCAATGCATGGTCGCACTCCCTATGAATAGATGGCCATCTAACAGGAAACACTGCCTCAAACACCAGAGCCTGATGTGACATAGCCTCTGTCTGTCCTACAGAAAGTTATCCTCAAGGTCATAGAGTAAAAGCTCTTGGCCTCCCAGTATTCATGCTGAAATCCAGCTCTGTTTGCACTCTTCAGAAGCAAACAAAACCTCAGTTTTCAGACTGATGCAGGCCTACAGCAACAGCAAGCACATCCTTTGTGGGAATGTGATAAATGAGTACCGTGGCTGGCATTTACTTTCTCCCCAGAACTAGAAGCTGAGTGTGAATTTGAAATGGATCCAGAGCCTGACTCAACATTTGTACTTTAAAACTATCAGGTAATCCTATGAAGTGTTCCCACTTATGGGTCCTCTGGACCAGCTGGCTTCCTAAGTATATTACGTTCAAAATGTAGCCCATGTTTTACTTAGAGAGGAAGGAGACATGGATTGTTGACATAAGCAGATATAATGCTTGCAATAAAATAACTCACCAATTTCTTTTACATCTGTATGTTTGAAATTTTAATTACAGCATGGATGAGGATGCTCAGGCATTAGGTTTGGGGGAGGGCTCACAGTAAAACTATTGTATGGGTTTATTCTACCAACTTTCTATAGTCATACTGATTTAAATATATTTTAATTTAACAATTAATAAAATAAACCCTTTGATATTTAGGTTTCTAAAAAATCATTTTCTTGCATAGGAGAGGTAGATACAGATTTCTTTAAGAGTATAGCCTGGTAAGCTGATCATTTTCCAGTGGACAGCCACAAATGCAAGAATATTTGGGTAGCACAAATCAGTCTTGAAGAAAGAAAGGGAAGGAAGGAAGGAAGGAAGGAAAGAAGGAAGGAAGGAAGGAAGGAAGGAAGGAAGGAAAGAAAGAAAGGAAGGAAGGAAGGAAGAAAAGGAGAGATAAATAAAGGGGGGAGGGAAGGGAAGAAGAACAAACACCTAGTCAGTGGGTAGAAAAAGGGAGTAGATCTGGGAAGAGTTGGGAGAGAGGATGAGTATGATCAAAACACATGGTATGAAACTCAAAGAACCAACTCCTTTATTTTAAAAAAGAATTCCTTTTCTATGCTAAGCCAGAACATCACAGTACTTGTGCTAATTTGGTGTTCCAGATTTTTTAATACACTTACAAAGATCTAATTTTCCTTTCAAATGTATAGGCAAAAACACTAATAGTTTTTAATGAGAATGAGTGGGAAAGAGTGACAGTTACTTCTAGTATCTATTTGGAATATAAAGCAATTTATAATAGATGGAAATTATATTTCTTTGTTTTTTCTTGGAAAATTTTTAGTCTTTTGAGGCTTCATATTCTTCACTCAAAAAATGGGGAAAAATCCTTTTTTTGTCAAATATGAAATATCATTAATTTTAACATACATCATTATTTTATGTACCAAAAGTAAAACTCCCACCTAATCATAACACAATATTTTCTTACCCTTTGGAGTTGCTGTTTTATAGCTATTTAAAAGTGTTTTTCTAGCCTTCTTCTAGACACATTCACACACTTGATTTTACCATTTGTCTTGGTGAACAATTCCTATCAATGTGAAATAAACAGCTAAAACTAAATTGTGTATTCACATGTAATGGGAACCATATTCTCCTTGCCTGAAAAATCACTTTACCCACCATCAATCAGAGGTGCTACTGAGGTCAAAGTGTTGATATGTAGAGAATGAAAATGCACCTTAGACTCTACAAAGCATGGAATTACATTTTCATTGATACAAATAACTATTATTATTTATGATTGCCATGAATAATCATTTGTCTATATGAGTATGATCCTCCTTGACAAATATGTACATTTACTTTCTGCTTTTTTTCAGAAGTTATTCTGGCAATTTCTCTGGACAAATGCCATTGACAAGCAGCTATCTTGTCGCATCCTTTACTTTTGTGCCCGGATCTATCAAAGTCTTCCAGGTAGTGTGGCCAGTATCACTCTTGAATAGTTGTTTATCCTCTAAATAAGGATGTTGGTTTAACAGTGACTTTCTCTGTGACTGACCAATAAGTACAGCCAAGTGTAATTCTACTTGCTGTCCTGTCAACCTCTCCCTCCTCTTGTGACAGGAGACCTTAAAAAATACAGATTGTTCCATCTGTCAAGCTTTGCAGACTTTAGGGTTTTGTATAAATTCCATGGAGCTAACATAGTCTAACTTGACGGCCTCACCCTAGCTGAACACTGCTCTGAGTTGCTCCCCAGTCAATAGAGGCATCTTTTGGGTCCAGCAAGGGTTTGCATCTACTACAGTCATGTTCAAATGCTCATAATGCAAAGTATACAGTGCTACAGAACTTATTTCTCTTTATGCATTAACCCTTTGGGTACACAAGAAAACATTGGGCTACTTGATATTAATTCTTAGGGGTGACCTTTGAAAAGATGAAAAGATTTCTATGTCATACTTCAGTCCCACCTATTCAAGTAATAAAATACAGTCTGTTAAAATAGCATCACTGACACTTTTTTTCAGAAAAACAAACACAAAACAAGATAAATCATTAAAAAAAAACACAGGCAAATTCTGTTACTGTCAAAAATACTATGTGCATTCTAGTCGGTGAAATAAGACATAAGATAGATCAATATGTCTAAAATTCCTTGATTTTCAGGTTTTGAGGTATCTAGTGATTTTTATAATGTCTTCTGCGCTTTTACTTCCAGGAGTCGCTTGTGTCTTCCTCTGAAAGACAGAGTCACACACCATTCCAAAGAGAGCCCAGGAAAGGGCCTCGAGATGTGTGCCAGTAATTCCATCTTGACATATGCTCCTTTGCTGCCCTCTACTGTGAGTATCTATAATTGGTAGACAGCTGCCAGATATGGTAAGGTCCGGTGCTTATAAACTGGAAAGGCAGAAGAATATTGAGCAAAAGCTTTACTTTGGGAAGAGGAAAACACCAAAAGTAACTTAAAAGGAGTAGAGGTTAACTCTGCTGCAATAAACTGTGCCAAAGGTTGCCACTCTAATCAACCATTATTAAAACAGTATTCCACAACCATGACACAGCAGGCTAAGCGGAGCCAACTGTCTGTCCTGGCTGGAAGAAATTACCTCCAGATCATAAGATGGAACGCTTTCGTTCAGAATAAAATAGCTGAAGAGAAGATTTGTCATCAAATCCCAATCTCCTCTTTCTAAATGCCATCTTCCTTTGCTAAGGAGAGAAAGACTTCTTTATTTTTCTCTTTTATCAAAACTAGCATAGAACTTGTAGCCAAGTATTATCAAGTGTATGTGTGGACCAATTTCTTATTGTTGTTGTTGTTGTTGCTTGTTTGGTTTTCTGTGTTGGGAACTGCACCTGGGGTTCACATGTGTCAGGGAAGTACTCCACCACTAGACTGTATTCACAACCCACCAATTTCCTTTTGAGCAAAAGCACAAAGTTCCCTTTATTTACTTCTATCTGTCCTTCCTTCTGCCAACAAACACTTACTGAGTCTAAATATGTCCACAGTACCCTGTAAAGAGTCAAGACAGGACAGGTTCCTGTTCTCGTGGGCCTTCAGGTCTGAGACATCACACACTTTTCACAACAGCAATGTCAAGACCAATTATTGGATACAATTTTTGTAGTTATATTATAGAGGCAGAATGCGGAGCTGAAATGTATAAAGGATTCGCAATTGATGTAGCCAAGGTACAGAAAGGTTAATATGGAAAAAAAAAACTACCTAACAAATAAAATGGGATACATAGTTCTGGGCAACAACAGAAGAGTGTGGGACTTTATCCCAAAGCAGTTGTAAACTAACCAGTCATTCTTTATATAAAAAATATACATTTTAATGATGAAAACCAACAAGTTTGGTGCTTTCAGGTCATCATTTACTGTTTTGTATTTTGTCCTAATCAAGATTTGATAGACTAGAAATCACAGTAAATCACATTTTTTTGGGAAACTTGACAGGCATGGGGCTCCCTTCCTTTCCATTTTTCATTTCTTTCTAAACTGCTTATGTTTGTCTATAAAACCAATGAACATATCAAATGTATATCTTACCTCAAGCTCCAGGTGTGTGTGTGTGTGTGTGTGTGTGTGTGTGTGTGTGTGTGTGTGTATGTATGTATGTATGTATGTATGTACAGGTGGACACCACCCTATTATTCTCAGCCCAGAAATGTCATGGTTACATTTTTGTTTGAAAATAATCACTGTGCCATCTAAGTTGGGACAAGTAGAGAGCAGAATTTTTTTATGGAGAACTGTGTACTGCCATGAAACACAATGGAGGCTTGGAATGAGTAGGCTGTGGACACTTTCAAGTACTTTTTTTTTTTTTTAGTTCAGTGAGAAAGATAGAGCACATTAACTGGTTGGGACTGTGCAAGGGGGAGACTGGAGTCTGAGTGCAAAAAAAAAAAAAAAAAGCAGCTGTAAAGCACCAGAGGAATGTGACTCATCACACCTGCTAAGTTTTCTCTGAAATTCAAAATGAAACCATATGTTCCCACTACTCTGCCTGCTCACATATAAGCCACATATACAGCCCAAAATTTCAGCATTCTAACACATTTGAGGCCCATGCCAGGCTTAACTGACAGCAAATATACATCTTCTGGCCTAGTTAGATTTAGCTGTCAGCTTGGCACAACTTAGAATCACCTGGGAAAGGGACACTTCTACTGAGGAATTGCCTAGGTCAGATTGGTCTGTGGACGTGTCTGAGGGGGCATTTTCTTGGCTAATGATGGATGTGAAAGGAAACTTACTGTGGTCAGCACCTTCCCTAGTCAGGTGAGCCTGGGCTTATAAAAGAAAGTTGGTGTAACCTAGGGCTAGGAATAAGCCTGAGAGTGAGCCAGTGAGCTACATTCCTCAATGGTTCCTGGTTTAGTTCCTACACTGACTTCTCTCAATGACGGGAAGTGACCTGGAAGTGTAAGCTGAAACAAATCCTTTCTTTCCCTAAGTTGCTGTTGGTCATGATGTTTATTACAACAACAGAAAGCAAACTAGGACATCCTCGAACTAAAAATATGAAGATATTAAAGCTATTAAACACATATGTATATGAACATATATATATGTTGTTTATAAAAAGGTATGTAATTATATTTATATGCACATGAGTATAAGAATGCACATGTATACACTGTATATATATGCATATAAATATGTGTATATATGTGGGTGGGTGTGTATCTGAACTTTAAAAACATGGGAATGAGATTGGAGCTACCTGTAACAAAAGCAAGAGGCAAATTCAGTGATATAAGCCTGTTTGTTCAACAAATCCTCAGAAAATTATTATAGATCTGTTTTTTATATATAAAATAGTACTAATTGTAATACTTAGATCGATCACTTAGTATATTACTAAGACTGAATGAAATAACATGTATGAAATGTTTAGACCAGTGCTCAGCATGCACTTAGGTAACAGAAAGGGAATAAGTCTGCATTCATCTGCTGTTAATAGAAATTCAGCCCCTCAAGAGCTCAAACTACAAAGCACACTAGGGGCAAGAGATGTCACCTGGGATTTATGTGGTAGATGCTGGAAATGTAATCCTGCATAATCCACTGACATTCACAAAACAGTCATGAGATTTTAACACAGTGTCTTTGGTCTTTGTACAGAGTGTTGAATAAAAGGAGAAAAATCAGCTATGAAAAAGCTCACTGGAAAGTTTTTGTCATAAATTTGTCCAAAGACTATTAATTGATATTGTCAAAAAAAATCTAATTTGGAAACTTCACAATCCCAGAGTCACTGTCCTAAGCCAAGACAGCACTGTGACTCATGTAGGTACTTTGAACTTCAAATGTCTTCCTCGGGGCTCATGGGTTGGAAGGCTTTGGTCTCTATTGGTGTATTGTTTTAGAAAGCAAAGGAAACTTTAGGAGGTGAGATCTTGCTGGAAGAGGTGGATCCCTGGGGCAGTGTCTTTGAAGTACCCTCTCTTGTCCTGTTTAGGTTAGCAGTCTCTGTGACACTATTCTGCTCCAATGACATTCTGCCTCATCTGGACCTAGAGAAACAGTTTCTGATACCATGAGTCAAGTGAACCTCTTCTTTAATATGTTCCTCTTGCGTGTTCATCAGGGAAGTGAAAAGTGGCTGGTACAATGGATAGTCAATATTCAAAGCCACATAATAAAACCAAGATCAAGGTGGAAGGATTCAGGATGTCACTTACATGAAACTGAGAACCGAATCTGATATCTTTAGATTGAGCAGTTTGAAAAAGATCACAAAATAATCTTATGTGATTAAAGAAATAAAAAAATAATAAGAAAAATAGAGGCAGATGGAGCTCAGTGAGTTTGAGGTCTGCCTGGCCTACTTTGTGAGTTCCAGGATAGTCAGGACTACACAGAGAGACGCTGCATCTAAAAAAAAAAAAAAAAAAAAAAAGGAAAAAAAAACAGACATCATAACATAGAACAAATTGAAATATAAATAAAAAAGTATATCAGACTACTGCTAAGTGGCAGAAAAATCACCAAAGAGAATTGCTCTCTAACAGAGAACAAGAACTTTACCTTCTACAGACTGTTTAAAAAAAAAAAAAAAAAGACTGAGCTCAGAAATAGCTGAATTTCAAAGTGAAAAGACAAAAACAGACATTCTACAGGATATGGCTTTAATGAGAGAAGGCGATTAAATCAATTGCCCATCCTAAGCTGTGGACCAACAGTCAAAAACAACTGACTATGCACATGCAGCTTCCATTGAACTTTGGGGGATTTATGTTTTGATCTTAAACTTAATGGAAAGAACTTTATTTCCTTCCGCATACAACCATTTAACATGAAACCTGTCTTCTTGCATAAACAGATAGAAAACTGGACAAGATATATGAAAGAATCAAACAGAAAAGATATTTTCTCTATTGCTGTGATAAAACACAGCAAAATCAATGTGGGAGGAAAAAGCTTATTTTAGCTTACAGATCGAAGTCCATCACTGAGGGGAGACAAGGCAGGAACTCAAGGCAGGGGCTTGAAGGAAAAACCATGAAGGACACTGTTTACTGACTTGCTTCCCCTGGCTTGCTCAGATCCTTCTCCTATGTAGCCTAGGCCTGCCTACTCACAGTGGGCTTGTCCCTTCCTCATTCATCAGCAATAAAGAAAATAACCCTCACAGACATGCCCATAGCCCACTCTGATGGAGGCAATTCCTCCACTGAAGTTCCCTCGTTTCAGTTAATTTGTGTTGGGTTGACAATAACTACCTGGTATAACACATACATGAGAGATAGAATTAGATGAACCCTATGGTCATCTCAGCCTTCTGTTTTATGGTAATTTCCACACTACAACAGTGAGGAGAAATCATGTAAAGCCAACAGCATCACTGAGATTTGAAAATGATGAGGATAAGAATGGGGAAAGGCTAAGATGGCTGGCATTTGCAGGGTGGAGTACCAGCAACCCAATGCATAAAGAAAATGAATTCCAGAAATATGTGGAGTTCTCTATGCATCCTTGACTGAACTCTATTTTAGACATTTGTAGACATTTGCTTGGTGGAATAGAGCAACTCAAGAGCAATATTATATGTCAAGCAGTCCTGAGCCCACACAAGGTTGAAATTCTCAACCAGGGAGGGAATCTA
>CABHPQ010190930.1:13914-40704 GCA_902168405.1 Peromyscus aztecus
TTTTGCCATTAGAAAGAAATAGGATGTCAAAAGACTTGAATATAAATAAAAATGTTCGTTTGAGTGTTTGATTTGTGACATACAACTGACAAGTGGTAGTTCATCAGAGACTAGGGGAACAAACCCCTCACAGTCACAGAGCTAGAACCGGATTGATTTGGACACCAAAGCTGGCACAAGGGCTTCGGAGGTATGGCATACAGTCATCTTACCCACAGCACCACTGTCTGGCTGTGTGACAGCGTCAATAGCACATTCTTTTCTCCAGTTCTTCTTCATGTGTGAAATGGAGATGATCTCTCATAAAAGCAAGTCATCGCCCCAATAAAACCTTATTTATGAAAAAGGAGCGGTGGAGCACACTGCCTCCCCCAGCTTCCCTGTCTGGTTTGATGACTTCTGGTCTACCCAACTAACTCCAAGCTTGGTGATGTTGGAAAATCATTTGACCGATCTCTTACCCTCACTTCTCCTTTCTATTGCATCAGGCCAATTGCAAAACATTATTGTGAGGATAAAATTAAATGATGTGTGTAGAAGTGCACTGTAAATTCAAATTACATAAGCTTTAGATTTTATAGTATAAAGTATACAAAATACAAATTGCTCTAATAGAAGGTAGGGAATATCTATTTCTATGGAAGAGCATTAATTCTAGAATTTTATTACTTCAAAATTCTCCAATTCAATGACTGAAATATTTCCTTCCTAAAATTTGCATGAATTTAAAACTAGCCCCAAAGCCTTCAAGAAGGTTATAGTGCACTTCAGTGGTAGAGGGCCTATCTAACATGAAGACTTGCCAACATGCTTAAACCCTGGGTTTCTGTTCCCAGGTTTGGGGGATCCCAAGAGTTTTTGTTTATTTCTGACTCCTGATATCAGGCCTGCTTTTCCTACTGTAACTACTTTGGGCCATTGCCCTGTGACTAATGAGCTAAAAGCAGAGACCAATGACACAGAGTTAGTGATACTCACTGAAAAAATAAAGAAATAAAAAAGATCAGAATTAGGAAACATTCCCCTATTGCGATTAGTGAGGCAGTGACTTGGCGTGTTCTTTGAGCAAATGTTCATTGAACATTCATTGCAAGCCAAGCACAGTGATGTATTGGAGATACAGGGATGAGTAAGATGCAGCCTCTGGTCCGTGTAAATAGGGCAGTCACAATGCCCTGAACTCTCTGAGAAGATGAAACCCTTCTACTTTGCACAGTTCAATAGGCAAGCAACCTTTGAGCTGGACATTTAAAGATGTGGCCAAGTGGAAAACTAATATATGTACAAAGGCCCAGTCCTGGAAGGGTGTCACAAGACATGACATGTTTCACAAGCTGCACTTGTCTGCATACAGCCTTACTTCACTATTTTCATTAAATCAACTCACATTTTTGAACTCAAGTAAATCTACTTACAAAGAAAAATTCAACCTACTGCACTAATTATTAGTTATGTCTTTCAAAATGAATTCATTATTACATAAACACAAATAAATAAAAACATTAGTCTTACACTATTAAAAATTATTTCTTTGAGACTCTATGTTAGAATTAAAATAAATTCATGTGGGGCTGTTAAGAGCCCTTGCTGCTCTTACAGAGGGCCCAGGTTCAATTCCCAGCACCTGCATGGCTACTCATAAACCATTTATAACTCCAGTTCCACAGGATCAGATGCCTTCTTTTGGCCTCCTCCAGCACTGCATCCACATAGTGCACAGACACACATGCGGGCAAAACACCCATATACATAAAACGATTTAAAAAAACAAAATTTAAAAATAAGTTCCTGCATGGGCTGGCAATATGACTCAGTAATAAGAGTATTTGCCTAGAATGTGTTAAGTCCCTGGGTTTGATCTCCAGAAGACCAAAAAACTAAATAAATAAGTAATAAAAAGTTAATTTATAAAAGTTTAATATAGATCCTTTATCAAGCCAAAGCATAGCAAGTGTTATCAAAGCCCCCCCCAAATAATAATAATAATACTTCGTTGGTCAGCAGTGATGTGAACTTTCACACTATGCATGACAACAGTTGTGAGAGCAGCAAATTCACAGGGTGACTTCAGTCTACCTAGCAGAGCTGCAGAATGTTTAGTCTAAATCAGCAGTTCTCAATCTGTGGGTCAAGACCCCTTGACACACCCTTTCTCCAAAAATATTTACATTGTGATTCACAACAGTGGCAAAATTAGAGTTCTGAAGTAGCAACAAAAATAACTTTATGGTTGGGGGTTACCACCACATGAACTGTATTAAAGGGTCGCGGTGTTAGGAAGGTTGGGAATGGTCTAGATGGAATCTTAGCAGCCATACAATCTAATTACCATCATTTTACTAAGGTATTTACTAATACCAAGAGAAAATATTTTGCCCAAGATGGAAAAACTAAGATTGCACATTTACTCTTTTAAATGTATCATTTTATCTTATACCATGTGGGAGTAGATTTCTCTTTCAATACTCAATGATTCTGATAAATAAATTTATAGACTTCAAATCTTAGCCTGAGTCACCAGGAATTGTTTGAGGAAAAAAAAAAATTGGTTCCATGGGCTCTGTCCTCTGGAAATGACATTCATAATTTTAAATAACACTAATGAAATTCCTGATTCTATTTGCTATCTCCAGTAATCTACTGACTGAAGACTCTTCTTTAAATGAATAATGGAACTTCTAAATAAGGGTTATGGAGAAAATCTGGGTTCCTCTCAGCTAAGTAGCGAAAAACGCCACCAAAACAACAAAAAAGAATTAAACAAAGACAGGAAGAGAGCAAAGCGTTCTACCTCTCCCTACCCCCAGCATAAATGAAGGGAGACCACCATACATATAAGGTGACAATGAATCCTTAGCATAGAGAAAAATAATTCAAGGACAAACAGGTATTGAATTACCAGAGCAGAGACAGCAGAAATGAGATGGCCTACAGGCTGAGCTGTAGGGAAAACAAACACAGAGAGTCTAGATTCAGGACAAAGTAGGCCGGGGTTAAATTCTAGGTGAAAAGGAGATCAGAGGGTTTGTGGCAGGCCTCAATAAGGAACAATTAGCCTCTGTGGACAACCCCTTCCCTACACAGCCAGTGCCTCTCTGGAGTGATTAACTCAGAAAACTCAGTCTTAGATAAACTCAGATTAACTCAGTCTCTGGGCTTGAACTCCAGTAGAAGAGGGCTGTGCTCACATGGAGCTTAAATGAGACTATGTGTAGCCATCCAGGGAGCCTCACCTCCTATCCCTACACCATTCCCATGACAGCCCAGGCAGGCGATAAGGGGATTTTTGTAATAAGCCAGACTGGAAAAAGAGACCTGCAAATACTGACATTGAATGTCCCTTACTCAAAAGGTCATCCTGTGAAGCTGACTTGCCCTACCCCAGCTAAGTTTTCCTCCCACCCAGCCTTCCTTTTCATAGACAATGGATAGTCAAGTAGTCTAAGGAATGTGTTAACATAGAGGATGCTGGCAGAAATAGGGAAACAATTTAAAGTGTGGAGAGAGGTGCAAACACTAGAAAATATCAACTGAAACTGTAATTAAGTCATTTCTAAGAGGGAATAGTTGCATTCCATAAATAAGAATTGCTTACCAGAAAAAAAAAAATAAAGACCATTTACAGATCACTTAAAGGCTGATGATCCTAGCTACGTAGGAGGTTGAGGCTGGGTAATCACAATTCACCCTTCCTGGGATACAGAGCAAGTTCAAAGCTAGACCAGACAATATATTGGGAACCTATCTCAAAATAGTTTTTAAGTAGGGCAGGAGCGAATGTACATTAGCGATAGAGTATGTGCAAAGCCCTGGGTTCAATCCCTGGTCCCCAGAGAAAAAAATTCTTTAAAAATATAAAATAAGATTAGGAAAATAGGCCGGGCAGTGGTGGTGCACACCTTTAATCCCAGCACTCGGGAGGCAGAGGCAGGCTGATCTCTGTGAGTTCGAGGCCAGCCTGGTCTACCAAGTGAGTTCCAGGAAAGGTGCAAAGCTACACAGAGAAACCTTGTCTCGAAAAACAACAACAACAACAAAAAATAAATAAATAAAATAAAAAAAAAGATTAGGAAAATAATGTCCTTCTTAATCCTAGCTTCATTAATCTTCTAACTTCTTTCTTGGAGAAGTAACCAGTTTACATCCTTTAATCTCTTTTTAGATTTTGAAGTTACATCCCTATTCCATATAGAATGTTCATGTTAGTAATTCTTTTCTTTTCAGTCTTATACATTATTTATTGATTTTATTCTATGAAAGAAGCTAAAATTCCAGCACATTGCTTCCTCCAACCCACCTAGCCTAGTAACATCATTCTTCAGATTAAATCAGTAACTAATAGTTATATTACTACTAATATGCATTATTATTTACTAAAGGGCAAAGTATAATATTATGGCTCTTTTTCTAGTCTTGTGAAACTACTTGCTCCCCTCAGAATACAGTTTGGCTCTTAATCTTTTGTTCTATGGTTTGTCTTTTCCTTCTATAAACCTTTCAAATTCTCAGGTCATGGAGAGCTGAAAATTGAATTTAGAACCACACAAATTCAGCCAACAACCACACACTTTCTCCATAGTTTCCATTTCAGTTGTGACAGGGTCATATTTTCATCATCCCTTCTTTGGGGCTTGTCCTAGAAGGTAGGGTAAATTGCAACATTTTGTAGCCTAGCCTTTTTTGTTCTAATCACAGGCTACCTTGGTTTTCAGGTAACTCATATTTTAACCCCCTCCAATCCAGGCTCATTTCTTCCTTGTGGCTGAGGTTTGTTAGCGTGCTACAGTAAGAACATAAGGTCAAAGTCAATTGGACTCACACTTAAAATCTAACCTGGCACCTTTCAAGTGTGTGGTCTCATGTCACATAAATATCCTGGCTCTTCATTTAGTACAGTGCAGCAAGGAACATGGGAGAGGTCTCTTCATGAAATACTCATTTGCTTACTGGATATATATCATGACCCTGGGCATTATTCTAAGTTCTATACAGGTATTTTCTTCCTTCATCCTCACCACAGCCTTAAAAAGTCTATAGATTTATAACCCCGATGATACATGAAGATGCAGAGGGAGAGTGAGTAATATGCAGAAGGTCACAAGGCAGCTAAGGAGAACCCAGAGCCTCACTCAGACCCTAAGTTACTATAGGAGTCACCTTCTTTGTCTGGGAACACCACCCAGAACATAAGAAACCTTGCTGATTCTTGCATACACACACATCCTATTGTAGTCAGAAGATTTCCTAGACCCAAGTAAACACACAGAGGCTTATATTAATTAAAACTGCTCAGCCATTAGTTCAGGCTTACAACTGACTAGCTCTTACACTTAAACTCAGCCCATTTCTGTTCATCTGTATATCACCATGTGTCCCATGACTTTATACCTGTGTGCCATTACATGCTGCTCTCTGGACGGCAGGCTGGCATCTCCCCACTCAGCCTTCCTTTTCCTTGAATTATCCTTGTCTGCTTATCCCACCTATACTTTCTGCCTGGCTACTGGCCAATCAGCATTTTATTTTAAACCAGTGTACAAAAGCATTATCCCACAGCATCCTAGCATGTTTCTGTACAGCATGGCCAGTCTATTAAAAAGCACATCAGCTAGAACTAGTGTCTAGACCAGTGGTTCTCAACCTGTGGGTCATGACCCCTTTGGGAGTCAAATGACCCTTTCACAGGAGTCATATATCAGATATCCTGCATATTGGATATGTACATTATGATTCATAACAGGAGCAAAATTGCAGTTATGAGTAGCAATGAAATAATTTCATGGTTGGGGATCACCATAACATGAAGAACTATATCAAAGGGTCGCAGCATTAGGAAGGCTGAGGACCACTGCTGTAGACAGAACTGGAAGGCAGTCGGGCAGAACAGTAAGTATTCAACCAAGCAGATGCAGCGCCACAAGCTGGCCTTAACAAGCCTTCTCCACTACATTATTTCATTAACTACCTACCATACCCATTCTGTTAAAACAAAATCACCTTTCAGTTCCAGAAGCCCTGAGTTGTGCCTTCCTGTAACAGTCTAGTTTATTATTAACCTGCAAAGTTATCTCAGTCTCTCTCACAGGCATGCTGAAAGTATTAAGGAAGAGTGCGAGTCCCCATGTTACTGGTCGTCTGAATCATGTGAGAAGCATCTTAAGCAATGGAAAAGACAATTTGATATACATACATACATACATACATACATACATACATACATGCATGCATACATACATACATATATACATACCTCCTCTTGCAAGGCCTTATATCTAAGGATTTATAGTAAACACATCCAAAAAGGCAGCGTGATCTATTTTTTAGCTCCTCTCCTGGTGGGCAACCTCTGCTCAAAGCATCTAACTCAATTATCATGGAGGAAATGTCAGCTCTCTTTTCTGCTTGTCTTGTTTCCATTTGAGACACTGTGGGTCAGATATCATTATTCTTCATTTTATTTCTTTGCATCTTAAGGACATCTGTCCAAATGTTAGCTTATATGCTCCTCATTCAAATCCTCCCTATTTTAAAACATAAAACAAAATGATTTCATTAGCCTGTGCTATTTACTTTTTAAGTAGGTTAAATGGATTTTTCAGTAGAATTTTATCTTTCTGTCAGTTTTCTGTCCTAATTCCCATGGAGACACCATAACTTCTCATTTCTCCACTGTTGGCCTAACCCTTTACAACTGTTCCCCATGGTCTCCCAGCTTTCCTGATCTTATGTCTAATGTGTCTGTCCTCTGGACCATTAGAAGAATCCTCCACAGGGGCAACCATAGAAAGTCCCCCCTCCCTTGTCTAATTCCCTCCTGTCTTTTTTCTTTCTTGATAGTTGCAGCTTTTACAGCAGGAAGCAAGGAAAATTGAAGATAATAGTGTGAAGGTTTGTAAGATCAGGAATGGAGAAGGGACCAGAGCAAAGGTCACAAAGATACCATTATCCAGAGATCGGTAACTTGTGTTTAAGACTAAAGACAGGACTGAGAAAAACAGAGTAAGGGACAGATGCTGCCCTAGGTTGAAGAGCTAAGGGGCTTCCACCAGACTGTTAGGATGTGTGCACTTTATGATCTTAAAGGTAGGGTTAATTTGCCACTCAACGTGACTGGGGATTAAGTGTTTGAAGTAAAATTCTTGATGTATGGGAAAAGCAGGATCTTGATGAACTCCACCCTGAGAGAAAGTCAGTAAGACAATGAAGTAAACAGGCTGTTATGTAGAGTGAGTGGGTATTTTCTCTTCTCCCCTTGGAGCAGCAGGAGAAGACAATCTGATTGTCTTAAAAATCATCCTGTTGTTCTAATTATATAATTATGGTGCTTTGAGGTGGTTGTGGGTTTCCATCGGTTTAAAACTAATTCAGGTGGATTGCTCTTGCTGTACAGCCTGTTTGCATAATCCAGAGTTTGTGGTATTATTGTGATAGCTAGAGTTGGCACATTATTTTTTACCCAGAGGATAACTGGCAGAACAGGAAGCCTGGATTCTGGCTAAGTGAACAAGATACAGAAGGATCTGGTCCAAGATAAACTATTTCTTTGTAAATATCCTACAGAATGAACCCAACAGGTAAACTATAAATGTCATCACATAAAAACACATGATGGTTCTATGTGGATCACCTTCTGCCCAGTCTGTCAAACTTTTACTTACATTCCATTTACATCCCAGGACTACCTTCACAATAAAGTATGTCCTGACCTCTTCAAGAATGCCATGCCTTTCTCTATGCTACTGTGTCATTTGAATAGGCTCCGCAAGGGGCCAGGTTTACCATGGTGGATTTTAATTAATTGCTTATATCTGTCTCCCAATCATGTTTTATGATTCTCCCAGTGTTTGTTACTCTTTGTCATCCTTCTGGGGTGGTTCAGCAACAGAAGTATGTAAACTTGTAGAAGAGTAATAGTAAACAATGAACATGAGCAGCCCCAAACACCATAATGATGCACAACAGGAGACCTATCCAAGGCCCCCCTACTCAAAAATCTTCCCCTACCATGGATGGGGCTGAGAGTCGGGTTGTATGATCAAGATAGAGCTCTGCCAACATTCTCCATTTCTTGTCATTGTGTGACATTTCCATGTGCGAAGGCTAGGAAACAGCCTGGGATTTACTAGTTAGGCAGCCTTTGGAACCTTGCTAACTCTCAAAATCTCTGCCCTGTGTGCGATGGGGATGGAGATGGCTCTCATGTCTCAGGTAAGTGGGACAATAACAATAAACAAATAGCATACTCCTCAATGCTCAAGACATTGCTATGACTGTTGTGACTGTCTACCCCAATTTCCACAGAGGAAACATCAAGCATTGTCAATACTAATAAACAATATTGGTTGTTAATCATGCATTATGAAGAGCAGAAACTCACGGATTCAAAGCAACAAAGCACTATGGTAATGCTGTATATATACATGTGAGGTACACAGGGATGTCAACATGTATATTGTGTGCTTATTTACATGTGTTTATATGTCCCGTCAATGAGAGAAACAGGGAGAGAGATGAGGAAGGAGAACAGGTTTCATTTCATTATACACCTTAAATAGAAAAATGGCTTTCTGAGTATTATAGAATAAATTTTGTCGTGTCCCCCCCACCACCAAACTTTGCATGTTAAAGTCCTAATCCTCCACTGTGAGTGTGTCTCAACAATCTTAAGATTAAGTGAGGTCATACACTGGTCCCCTTCATTGAATAGGATTATGTCCTTATAAAAAGTGGAAAGACACACCAGAAGTACTCACAGAAAAGGACATAAAAGGACACATCAAGAAGGTGGTCACTTACAAACCAAATTAGGGGCCTCACTGTAGGCAGATGTTTCTTTCCCACCCACCAATTCCAAGTAACCACACAGAGGCTTATATTAATTACAAATGCTCAGCCAGTAGCACAGGTTTATTACTAACTAGCTCTTACATTTTAAGTTAACCTATATTCCTTACTCACATTCTACCATATGGTGGTACCTTAATTAGCATGGCACATTCATCTCCTACACCCTTTGCAAAGGCTGGCAACTCGTCTGACTCTGCCCTTCCTCTTCCTATTATCTTCTGTGTCTGACTGTCCCATCTATACTTCTTGCCTAGCTACTGGCCTGTCAGCTTTTTATTAACCAATGAGAGCAATACATATTCACAGTGTACAGAATGATTATTCCACAGCATTTCCCCCTTTTGTCTAATTAAAAAGTAAGGTTTTTTTAACATAGTAAAACTATATATATAACAGAACAGTCATTAAGTAAGAATTAGTTAGAATATCCAGTCCATTTGTACTTGACAAAATTAGAGAAAATACTCTATTATCTATCTTACCTTTGTGAGTCCAAAGTTTTATATCTAATTTACCATTTATCATAACTAAGAAAAACTGTAACTATCTAGTCCTTAACTCCATCAAAGACCCCAGAAGGGTGAAATGTTACCTAACTACAGGGACATCTCACTGCCTGGACAGTCACCAAAAGTTCCTTTGTAATGTTGGGGTATCTAACTCTGGCCTATCAGCCTCGTATATCTGACAGACATTTCTGTGAAGCAGGGAATTTTGAAGGACTACCTTGTCTTGGCAAAGTTCAGCAGTTGCCTTTCTTACAACTTGCTGGTACATTTTGAACAGCACATTGTCAGCAATTAAGGCAAGGGAAGTTTCTTTGCCCACATGGGTAGCTTTTGCCAAAAAGCTGTGCTTGATTTCATTTTGGGGGAGTTTGTTTTTCTTGTTTGTTTGTTTGTTTCATGTGTGTGTGGTTTTAGAACCCTTTTTTAAGGCTTTTTCAGGATTTATGTGAATGTATGTGGCCCCACATTGGGCACCATATGTAGGTGGATGTTTCTTTCCTACCCGCCAGTTCCAAGTAACCACATAGAGGCTTATATTAATTATAAATGCTCGGCCAATAGCTCAGGCTTATTACTGACTAACTCTTACATTTTAAGTTAACCCATATTCCATATTCACACTTTGTCATGTGGTGGTACCTTCATTAGCATGGCACATTCATTTCCTGCTCCCTCTGTGTCTAGCTTGCAACTCGCATGACTCTGCCCTTCCTCTTCCTATCATCTTCTGTATCTGGCTGTCCCATCTATACCTCCTGCCTGGCTACTGGCCTGTCAGCTTTTTATTAACTAATGAGAGCTATACATATTCACAGTGTACAGAAGGATTATTCCACAGCACCTCACTAGAAAGCATTCCTGCAAGACCAAGCTCTTGAACCCTATCACCCAGAACTATGAGAAAGTAAACTCACTATTTAAGTCTCTTCCTTGGGTATTCTTATCACCAGCCATAGCAAGCTAACATACTAAATAATAGCAGTCTTGTTTGTCACAGTGCTTTCTGCATCTCTGGCAGCAGGACTTGGGGAATGACACAGTCTTATTCTCTACTCTTAGGGTATCCTATTGCTTTCTGCATCTGCATAAACCTTCTTCCATCCCAGAAAGGTGAGGGAGTGGGGGGGGGGGCACTACATGTCAATGTCCTTCTCTATATTTGCCTGAAGAACAAATACTTGTGTCAGAGGTCTATTATCCACTTAAGAAACTTCTTTCTATGGATATATGAGTAGCAAATGTGCAGCCATGATTCCAACACAGAGGAGTCCACCTCTAACATCTACACACTTCGATTAGAGGCAGGCTTCCTTCAAGAGTCTCACCAAGGTGGCATATATGAAGAAATCATGAGGCTTGGATGAATGCTTGGGTGAAAATTGAGTACAACTATACATTCAGACAAGAAATAAACCAAAAACATCTGCTTGAAGTTAAATTTGCATAAAGTAGCCAAAAAGAAGGGGAAAAAAGAGCAGGCATCTTCACAGAAGTGCTTAAAATGTCCTAGTGAAATCTTTAGCATCATCCTTCTAAAGCTAGATTTAAATAATTCACAGATGCACTGTTTGTTTTTATTTCCTTTTTAGCAAGATCAGATTTAACTTTCTCCCTTACCTTTAGAAAAAGCATCTGTTTGGGATTTCTTAAGTTCCCAAGGCTAGTGCTGGAGTCAGAAATTAGCTGATGCATGAGTGGGATCACCATGTGCTTGCCCCTCTGCCCCCCTACCTATTTCCAGACTATTAAGGTTACTGCTGACTGTGCTGACAAGAAGAATGCAGTGTCAGGTTCTGCTTTACTCTAGGACCAAGGGGAAAATGTAAAGAAGTGGGATCGAATCCACCTGCTTCTTCTTGGTTTGGTTTGGTTTTTAATGCACAGAAATTTTTCTTTTCCCAAAGCTTTGAGTTTCTAGAGCCCAGGGAGACATGAATCATATCTTCATAGTTTTACCAATTTTTAACATTTCTGGAGATTCAAGTTGCTTAATTAGTTGTTTTGTTGCTATGCTGATGTTGCAAATAAATAGCTATGAGTAAGACTTTTACTTGTTGCCTGATGGTAACTCATGCAAAAATTATGTTTCTTTATTTTTCATTTTACTACATGCCCAGCAAAGACACAAATAAAACATTTACCTGCCACTGATTTTGTATTCTCAAGTATTTGACAAAGGAGAAGGAAGGAAATGATAACATCTATTTTTCCAAATTTATGGTTGAGCATTTGTTTTCTATCATTTCTGATTATTGAGCCTAAACTTGAAACTTCTTTTTAATCCCAGGTCTTTCCATGCTGTTTTGAAAAAGTGAAAGCAGAGATGAGTGCATTAGTCATTTATCTCATGGATGTAACCAAATTCTTGACAACTTTAGAAAGAAAAGTTTTATTTTGGCTCATGGCTTCAAAGGACCCAGTCCATGATGGCCTGGCCCTATGTGGTTGGGCAGAATACCACAGCAGCAGGAGCATGTGTACTTCTTGGTACTTTGGAAGCAGAAAGTGGTGGGATAGAGGTGGGACTAGGGTGGAAATAGCCTCAAAGACACATTCTAAGTGACCTGCTTCATCCAGCTACTCACCACACACCTGTCACCACCTGAAAATAATGTTGTCACATTATGAATCCATACAGTGATTAAAACATATTGATTAGATCAGAGCCCCTAAGATCTAGCCTTCTCTGGAAACAACATCAACAGATATAACCACAGGTGAACCTCCCTTGAGGCTTTTTTAAAATTCATCAAGTTGACACTCAAGTTAACCTCACAGGAGGCATCTGACACACTGCAGAGTAACTTATTTTTTTAAGAAGTCATTCATCTAGTAAAATTTTCAAGACTCCAAAAAGAAAATTGTCACATTCATGGTTGGCTATTCAGGAAAAACATTATTCTAATTACCAAAAATGGATAACTTTAACTATCTACTTATAAATTTGATGAAGGGTAGTTTTTTCCCTTTGGAAAAGTGCTTTTTATTCTCTGCAAATTCCATACCCATATACAATATTCTTCAGTCATATCCACCTTCCTCCCCCAATTTTGCTTCTGTCTATGATTATTTTCATGACTTACTGAGCCCAATTTGAGTAATCTGTATTCACGTAGATGGAGGGCCATCCACTGGAGAATGGGAAGCCTGTAAGAGGCCACAACCCTAAATAAACCTGATTCTCCTTCCCCCAGCATCCTTCAACTGTTACAACTTTCTGTTAGAGGCCAGGTAGATGTAACTGTCTTGTTAAATAAGAAACACAGAGCCAAATACAGAGTTAAAAGCCAAGAGGTCAGAGCAAGAGCTGAGACTAAAAACCTTACCCTTCACTGCTGCTGCTGTCCTACCTCAGCAAGAGAACTACTTCCTGTGTGTTTGTCCTATTTATTGACTTTCTCTTCTGCCTTCTCATTGGTTGTAAACCCAACCACATGACCTCCTCGTCACTGCCTGTCTGTACAGACCTCCTATGGTCTTCTATGGTTGGTATTGAGATTAAAGGCGTGTGTCTCCATGCTGCTGTATCCTTGAACACACAGAGATCTGCCTGTCACGTGATTGGGATTAAGGGCATGTGCTACCACTGCCAGACTTCTGCTATGGCTTGCTATTAGCTCTGACCCCCAGGCAACTTTATTTATTAACATACAAAGAAAATCACATTTCGGTACAAATAAAATATCACCATAGTCAGGTCCTATGAGCCCTGTCTCATCCATGTTGAAGTGCTGATTTGTCAGGTCTTGTGTCATGGTCTCTGTGAGTATATTAATGCAGTGGTCCTGCTACATCCACAAGACACTACTTCATAAGTCGTCACCAACCACTGGCTCTTGCAATCTTTCTGCCCCCTCTTCTGCAATATTGTTGGCACCTTAGAAAGGGAGGGTGATGTGTATATCCCACTAGGGGGTGAGCACTTCACAGTCACTTATTCTAAGAACTTTGATAAGTCGTGAGCCTCTGTGTTGAGTGCCCGGTTAGCCTCCATCCCCTGCAATAAGAGGCATCTCTGATGAGAGTCGAAAGTTGCACTAATCTATGGGTATAAGGAAAGTATTTAGAAGGAAGATTGATGCTACGTCTCCTTGGCAAAATGTGGTGATATACTGTGTACCCCATTAAAGCTTGCCAGAGGATCAGAGGGCAAAGCCAGCCACTAGATTAGACATAGAGGCTAGCAGTGATGGCACACACCCTTAAGCCTATCACTTGTGAGGCAGAGATCTGTCTGGATCTCTGTAAGTTCAAGGCCACACTGGAAACAGAGTCAGGCAGTGGTGGCACACACCTTTAATCCCAGTACTGGGAAACACACATTCCTTTAATCCCAGGAAGTGATGGCAGGGTGGAGAAAAGTATATAAGGCATGAAGAAACAGGAAGTAAGGCAGTTCAGCTGAGACCCTTTTAGGTGAAGACTCAGAGGATTTCAGTCAGAGGATTCGTGGAGTTGGTGAGGTAATAGGTGGTAGCTGTGACTTGCGCTGCTTCTCTGCTCTTTCAGCTTTTACCCCAATATCTGGTACTGAGTTTTTTTATTAAAAGACCATCTAAGATTTGAACAACACAAAATAACAGTAGTAAGTTCTCCCCAAAGGCACAAGACCCTTAATATTTAATTAGGAGTGGATGGAGGACTGATACTTCAATAAACCAAGTGACACAATATGAACAAAAATTTGTTTCCAAGCACAGGAATGTATAAAGCAGAATTTGAAATTAGAAACAAATACTACAAAAGATGCATGACTGTTACATGCCAGTGGTAAGTGCACTGTGACGATGACTAAGAGGATTACAGAGATACTGGGAAGCCAGTCCACTAATAACCTTGGAAATGTTTAAGGTCTTGTTTTCAATCCTCTGACTAAAACCCGATTAATCCAGTATCATTAAAGTTAAAAGGAGTAAGACAATTAAAACTACTTACCTACCTCGGGTTTCTCCATAAGAAATAGAGGAAGAAAACTTGCATGAATGTTTGAAAAGCAGGGTTTCCTTTTCATATTTTTTGTAGTTTAGAAATCAAGTGTCACCTGGGGGTGGCCCACACCTTTAATCCCAGCACTCGGGAGGCAGAAGCAGGCAGAACTCTGAGTTTGGGGCCGTCCTGGTCTACAAGCTAAGTTCCAGGACAGCCAGAACTACACAGAGAAACACTGCCTTGTAAAACAAAACAAAAATAAAGAAATCAATTGCCTATCCTTCATTGAGATGCAGAAGACATGGGAGGTATGGCCTGCTCAGGGAACACAGGGGTGCTCAGGCAGTCTGGCTGTGTTACAGAGCACAGAACACTGACTTAACTAGGCAGGGAGAACATTACAGCTGCTTGCTCCCACCATGCAAGCAAGCATCTTGAAATATATAGAAGCTTCTCATTCTTTTTTGTGTCAAGAGTATGCCATCAACTATTATAGCTAATAAATACATTCAACAAGATTTCAAGAAACAAGAAAAATATAAAAATCAATAGTACTTCTATGCACTTGCAAGGAACAATGTAAAGGTAAAAAATTTTAAATTCACTTATAGTAACATAAAAAGAATGAAATACTTCATAATAAATTCAATTAAAATAGCATCAGATGCAATCTGTGAAAACTACCAAGCACCATAAAATATATTTGAAAAGATACAAATAAATGTTCACTGATTAGAAAATTAATATTGATAAAATGGCAATATCCCCCACTGATTTGCAGATTAGGTTTGATTTCTATCAAAAGTATAGCTGACTCTGCCTGAAAACATTAAGTAAAAATAAAATAACAAGCAAAGAAGGAAGAAAGGAAAATGAAAGACAAGAGAAAGAGAGAAGAAGAGAATTTTACAAGTTGGTTTTAAAATCCACATGGAGTTACAGGGAGACAGGAATTACACCAATGATCTTGGAAAACTAGAGCAAAATAGGAGAATTCATACTTCCCAGTTTCTGTGTTTAACAAAGCAACAATAATCGAGACAGCACTTCACTGGTCCCAGAGCAGACATATAAACAGATCAGCAGAACAGAACTATGGGTCAAGCAACAAAATTGTATGTTTTTGTCAACCCATCTTCAACAAAGTTGAGATCTTTTAATAATCAGAGAAAAAATCCTTTCAGTAAATGATTCTTGAATAGGTGGGCACCCTGTGAGAAAGAATGAAACTAGATGCTTATCTTATATTGCACATAAACACAATTAACATCTGAGACTAAAATGTAAGTGTTAACAATATGAGACTGAGAGAACATCATAAGGATAAATCCCTGTGACTTGGAATTTGGCAAAGAACTTTTAGCTATGAGACCAAAAGGACTAGCAACAAAAGAAAAAAGTAAATATTTTGAGCATCTTCAAATATTAATAATTCATAAAAGTGTTCTCACACAGAATGGTAGAAATCACTTTAAGCCTTCTATGTAATAAGCATTACATGACCATGATACATAAATAACTTAAAACTCAAGAATAAACATGAAGGAAAACAATTTAAAAGGGGCAAAGGATCTAAGTAGGAATTTCTTCTTTTTTTAACGTGCCAGTAAATATTGTTCTAACTTCTTTTTTTAATTAATTAATTATGCATCCTGGGCTCAGTTTCCCCTTCCTCCTCTCCTCACAGTCTCTCCCCTCATCCCCCCCCCCCTCTCCCCCCCAATTCCACTCCTCCTCTGTTTCTGTTTAAGAAAGGGCAGGTCTCCCATGAATATCACCAAAACATGGCATGTCAAGTAGCAGTAAGACTAAGCACCTCCCCATAGATTAAGGCTGGGTGAGGTGGCCCTGAATGGGTCCCAAAATCCAGCAAAAGAATGGGAGACATCCCCTGTTCCCACTGTTAGGAGTCTCACAAGAGGACCAAGCTACACAACTGTCATATACATGCAGAGGGCCTAAGGCTGTCCCATACAGGTTCCCTGGTTGTCAGTTCAGTCTCTGTGAGTCCCTATTAGCCCACGTTAGGTGATTCTGTGTATTTCCCTATAGTGTCCTTGACCCTTCTGGCTTCTACAATTCTTTCTACCCCTCTTCTGCAGGATTTCCTGGAGCTCTGCCTAATGTTTGGCTGTGGATCTCTGCATCTAAAAAGGCATTTCTATATCAGATAGATAGATGATAGATAGATAGATAGATAGATAGATAGATAGATAGATAGATAGACAGATAGAATTCTTGGGTAAGAGCTATATAAGCATGGGGCTATGAGTGCAAATCCCCAGTACCCACATAAGAAGCCAAGTGTGACCCAGCATACCCCTGTAACCACCTTGTTGTGACAGGTAGAGACAGCCTAGCCCCAGGTTCAGAGAAGCCCTGCTTCAGAGGAATAAGTGATAAAACAGGGAAGCTAATGCTCCTCTGTCTGTCATGCACAAGAGCACACTGAGATACACATTCAAATACACAAAAATAAACGTACTAGAAATGGTCAAGAAGCATATAAAAAGATGCTCAAAACTACCAGTCATCCAGGGGACTTCAATGAGAGGACACTGCACAAGATGGTGAGGCCCAACAGACAATCACAGAATGCAGAAAACTTAGAACCCTCATGCACTGCAGAGGCAAGGACAAGCATGGTGGCTGCTCCACATAACAACCTTGCAGTGCCTCAGACTATTGAACTGCAGAGTGACTTAATGACCCGGCCTTTCAACTTCTGGTTACACAGCATGGAGGATTGAAAAGTTATATCCACATAAAAGCTGAACGTTATTATAGAAGTAGAATTCAAAACAGGCAGAAAGTGTAAAAACCCGAATGTCCATCAAGTGGCAAATGGGGAAAAGGGGGTCACAGTACTGGGTATGGGGTTTCTGTCTATCATGGTGCAAAGTACTGAATTCATCATGATGACTGCCGATGTCTGATAAGACTGTATGAAAACCCACTCATATTTACACCATAAATGAATGTAGTGCACCTCAATTAAAGCATTTTTAATGTATCTACTAAATCAATTATCTGAAGAGAAAATTGAAGTATGAAATTTTAAGTATCACATTTTACATTTCCACCTAATTCTTCATTGCTCTGGTCAGAGTTGCAGCAGCTATTCTGATAATACAAAACACATCAGAAATCCTCTTTGTGTCTCCAGGGGTTTTGGAGAAAAATTGTTACTCTTTAGTCGGAAACTCAATGTTCATGACCATTTACCTTCATGTCATCACAAGAATAAAGAAGCTATATGAATGTCTGTCCATAGCAACAAGCAGCTGCCATTTCTCCCATCTTCACAGAAACACTCCCTGACCTATCATTGACTCACAGTGAATGTTCACCTTATGCCATGTCTTTACCATAATCTCTTCACCTTAATAAAATTTATGATTCCCACAGAAAGTACAGCTATGCACACCACCATACCTCAAATTTTATCCAGGCCATAGCTCATACATGCCACCTCAGCTCATAGGAAAGGTTAGAGGAAATGCCTCAGAAGTAGCCCACAGCAGTGACAGACACTGGCACAGGGAGGGCTAGGTGGACAGGTAGAAAGATATGGAGGCAATGTTTTATTGCATGTTTTCACAAATACAAAATAATAAAAAATAATACATTAACTTGAGTTATATAAAGAAATCTTGTAATTGTTTTTATTTTTTCATCTTGGCTGTGTGTCAACATTTCCACTTCTCATCAGCAAATAATTGTGCTCAAGAAGTGATACAATTATACCCTCTAAAGTACCTTCTCTCCCCCTCCTCCGTGTGTGTGTGTGTGTCTGTCTGTCTGTCTGTCAATCTGTCTGTTTATAAGTCCTCTGAGCACTCATGTTCCTTTATCTTGTTAGGTTGCCAAAATGCATCTTCTGTTTCTAAGTCTAGCCACTCCAATACTTAGTCCAGAAAGTGATTTTTCAATAGAATAATTCCCAGAGTCACAAAGCATACACATTAAAATTTAAGTTGTTTTAAAAAAACCTTTATGTTTAAACCTGGACTAAGATAATATTAAGCAAGTAAGCAAAAGTTAATATGGACAACTATTCAAATGTGTTCTTTTACAAAACTGGAATAATATTTAAGATTCAGCTGACAACTGAGTGAAACAAATTAAGGTTTAGAACACCCATATTTTGTTTTTTGTTTCATAAAATAATGGGTAAGTGTCCACTCTGAGAGTTGAGCCATTTTAATATTTGACCATATAAAGATGTCCCTCTGACCTGTCTTTAACAAGGATTTGTAGCTTTGCTGGGAAATGTGAAATTACTAAAGAGTCCCAGATCAGTATATCTTCCTTAGGCTCAACCAACAAAAAGCGCTTTCCTGGAATTTCTACTTGACTCCTTGACTCCTTGAAGAAATGGAATCGCTCCAAGTTTCAACCCAGACTTAACTGAAATTGGCAAGAAAATGTACTTGAAACTTGATTGTCTTGAATTAGGTAGCCAATGTATGTGTGGGAACTTTCTAACACATGTTCACTAAAAATTTCATCAAGAAAGGAGCAGTTGAATATGAAGAAGGAGATACTGGCCGCTGAAAGATGAGGGCCACATGGGTGGATGTTCTCCCGCTGACATTTGTGGCAGCTCCTCTATTTTCATGATTTTCCTCTTGAAACGAGGGCTCCTCTGTACAAGGAAAGATTTCAGCTGAGCTCCCGTCTTACAAAAGAAAATGCCGTTGTTAGTGGAAAGACTGTCTGTGAAAAGCAGTGATAGTTACTTTGCTAGATGAAGAAAGTAGACTATTTGGTTGCTTTTTACTTCTTCAGGAAACATTGTCCTCTTCATGTATGCCAACTGGGGCACCAGGAAATAAAACACACAGCATCCTCTATCTGCATTTCTCAGCAATGCATGGTCACACTCCCTATGAATAGATGGCCATCTAACAGGAAACACTGCCTCAAACACCAGAGCCTGATGTGACATAGCCTCTGTCTGTCCTACAGAAAGTTATCCTCAAGGTCATAGAGTAAAAGCTCTTGGCCTCCCAGTATTCATGCTGAAATCCATCTCTGTTTGCACTCTTCAGAAGCAAACAAAACCTCAGTTTTCAGACTGATGCAGGCCTACAGCAACAGCAAGCACATCCTTTGTGGGAATGTGATAAATGAGTACCGTGGCTGGCATTTACTTTCTCCCCAGAACTAGAAGCTGAGTGTGAATTTGAAATGGATCCAGAGCCTGACTCAACATTTGTACTTTAAAACTATCAGGTAATCCTATGAAGTGTTCCCACTTATGGGTCCTCTGGACCAGCTGGCTTCCTAAGTATATTACGTTCAAACTGTAGCCCATGTTTTACTTAGAGAGGAAGGAGACATGGATTGTTGACATAAGCAGATATAATGCTTGCAATAAAATAACTCACCAATTTCTTTTACATCTGTATGTTTGAAATTTTAATTACAGCATGGATGAGGATGCTCAGGCATTAGGTTTGGGGGAGGGCTCACAGTAAAACTATTGTATGGGTTTATTCTACCAACTTTCTATAGTCATACTGATTTAAATATATTTTAATTTAACAATTAATAAAATAAACCCTTTGATATTTAGGTTTCTAAAAAATCATTTTCTTGCATAGGAGAGGTAGATACAGATTTCTTTAAGAGTATAGCCTGGTAAGCTGATCATTTTCCAGTGGACAGCCACAAATGCAAGAATATTTGGGTAGCACAAATCAGTCTTGAAGAAAGAAAGGGAAGGAAGGAAGGAAGGAAGGAAAGAAGGAAGGAAGGAAGGAAGGAAGGAAGGAAGGAAAGAAAGAAAGGAAGGAAGGAAGGAAGAAAAGGAGAGATAAATAAAGGGGGGAGGGAAGGGAAGAAGAACAAACACCTAGTCAGTGGGTAGAAAAAGGGAGTAGATCTGGGAAGAGTTGGGAGAGAGGATGAGTATGATCAAAACACATGGTATGAAACTCAAAGAACCAACTCCTTTATTTTAAAAAAGAATTCCTTTTCTATGCTAAGCCAGAACATCACAGTACTTGTGCTAATTTGGTGTTCCAGATTTTTTAATACACTTACAAAGATCTAATTTTCCTTTCAAATGTATAGGCAAAAACACTAATAGTTTTTAATGAGAATGAGTGGGAAAGAGTGACAGTTACTTCTAGTATCTATTTGGAATATAAAGCAATTTATAATAGATGGAAATTATATTTCTTTGTTTTTTCTTGGAAAATTTTTAGTCTTTTGAGGCTTCATATTCTTCACTCAAAAAATGGGGAAAAATCCTTTTTTTGTCAAATATGAAATATCATTAATTTTAACATACATCATTATTTTATGTACCAAAAGTAAAACTCCCACCTAATCATAACACAATATTTTCTTACCCTTTGGAGTTGCTGTTTTATAGCTATTTAAAAGTGTTTTTCTAGCCTTCTTCTAGACACATTCACACACTTGATTTTACCATTTGTCTTGGTGAACAATTCCTATCAATGTGAAATAAACAGCTAAAACTAAATTGTGTATTCACATGTAATGGGAACCATATTCTCCTTGCCTGAAAAATCACTTTACCCACCATCAATCAGAGGTGCTACTGAGGTCAAAGTGTTGATATGTAGAGAATGAAAATGCACCTTAGACTCTACAAAGCATGGAATTACATTTTCATTGATACAAATAACTATTATTATTTATGATTGCCATGAATAATCATTTGTCTATATGAGTATGATCCTCCTTGACAAATATGTACATTTACTTTCTGCTTTTTTTCAGAAGTTATTCTGGCAATTTCTCTGGACAAATGCCATTGACAAGCAGCTATCTTGTCGCATCCTTTACTTTTGTGCCCGGATCTATCAAAGTCTTCCAGGTAGTGTGGCCAGTATCACTCTTGAATAGTTGTTTATCCTCTAAATAAGGATGTTGGTTTAACAGTGACTTTCTCTGTGACTGACCAATAAGTACAGCCAAGTGTAATTCTACTTGCTGTCCTGTCAACCTCTCCCTCCTCTTGTGACAGGAGACCTTAAAAAATACAGATTGTTCCATCTGTCAAGCTTTGCAGACTTTAGGGTTTTGTATAAATTCCATGGAGCTAACATAGTCTAACTTGACGGCCTCACCCTAGCTGAACACTGCTCTGAGTTGCTCCCCAGTCAATAGAGGCATCTTTTGGGTCCAGCAAGGGTTTGCATCTACTACAGTCATGTTCAAATGCTCATAATGCAAAGTATACAGTGCTACAGAACTTATTTCTCTTTATGCATTAACCCTTTGGGTACACAAGAAAACATTGGGCTACTTGATATTAATTCTTAGGGGTGACCTTTGAAAAGATGAAAAGATTTCTATGTCATACTTCAGTCCCACCTATTCAAGTAATAAAATACAGTCTGTTAAAATAGCACCACTGACACTTTTTTTCAGAAAAACAAACACAAAACAAGATAAATCATTAAAAAAAAACACAGGCAAATTCTGTTACTGTCAAAAATACTATGTGCATTCTAGTCGGTGAAATAAGACATAAGATAGATCAATATGTCTAAAATTCCTTGATTTTCAGGTTTTGAGGTATCTAGTGATTTTTATAATGTCTTCTGCGCTTTTACTTCCAGGAGTCGCTTGTGTCTTCCTCTGAAAGACAGAGTCACACACCATTCCAAAGAGAGCCCAGGAAAGGGCCTCGAGATGCGTGCCAGTAATTCCATCTTGACATATGCTCCTTTGCTGCCCTCTACTGTGAGTATCTATAATTGGTAGACAGCTGCCAGATATGGTAAGGTCCGGTGCTTATAAACTGGAAAGGCAGAAGAATATTGAGCAAAAGCTTTACTTTGGGAAGAGGAAAACACCAAAAGTAACTTAAAAGGAGTAGAGGTTAACTCTGCTGCAATAAACTGTGCCAAAGGTTGCCACTCTAATCAACCATTATTAAAACAGTATTCCACAACCATGACACAGCAGGCTAAGCGGAGCCAACTGTCTGTCCTGGCTGGAAGAAATTACCTCCAGATCATAAGATGGAACGCTTTCGTTCAGAATAAAATAGCTGAAGAGAAGATTTGTCATCAAATCCCAATCTCCTCTTTCTAAATGCCATCTTCCTTTGCTAAGGAGAGAAAGACTTCTTTATTTTTCTCTTTTATCAAAACTAGCATAGAACTTGTAGCCAAGTATTATCAAGTGTATGTGTGGACCAATTTCTTATTGTTGTTGTTGTTGTTGCTTGTTTGGTTTTCTGTGTTGGGAACTGCACCTGGGGTTCACATGTGTCAGGGAAGTACTCCACCACTAGACTGTATTCACAACCCACCAATTTCCTTTTGAGCAAAAGCACAAAGTTCCCTTTATTTACTTCTATCTGTCCTTCCTTCTGCCAACAAACACTTACTGAGTCTAAATATGTCCACAGTACCCTGTAAAGAGTCAAGACAGGACAGGTTCCTGTTCTCGTGGGCCTTCAGGTCTGAGACATCACACACTTTTCACAACAGCAATGTCAAGACCAATTATTGGATACAATTTTTGTAGTTATATTATAGAGGCAGAATGCGGAGCTGAAATGTATAAAGGATTCGCAATTGATGTAGCCAAGGTACAGAAAGGTTAATATGGAAAAAAAAAACTACCTAACAAATAAAATGGGATACATAGTTCTGGGCAACAACAGAAGAGTGTGGGACTTTATCCCAAAGCAGTTGTAAACTAACCAGTCATTCTTTATATAAAAAATATACATTTTAATGATGAAAACCAACAAGTTTGGTGCTTTCAGGTCATCATTTACTGTTTTGTATTTTGTCCTAATCAAGATTTGATAGACTAGAAATCACAGTAAATCACATTTTTTTGGGAAACTTGACAGGCATGGGGCTCCCTTCCTTTCCATTTTTCATTTCTTTCTAAACTGCTTATGTTTGTCTATAAAACCAATGAACATATCAAATGTATATCTTACCTCAAGCTCCAGGTGTGTGTGTGTGTGTGTGTGTGTGTGTGTGTGTGTGTGTGTGTGTATGTATGTATGTATGTATGTATGTACAGGTGGACACCACCCTATTATTCTCAGCCCAGAAATGTCATGGTTACATTTTTGTTTGAAAATAATCACTGTGCCATCTAAGTTGGGACAAGTAGAGAGCAGAATTTTTTTATGGAGAACTGTGTACTGCCATGAAACACAATGGAGGCTTGGAATGAGTAGGCTGTGGACACTTTCAAGTACTTTTTTTTTTTAGTTCAGTGAGAAAAATAGAGCACATTAACTGGTTGGGACTGTGCAAGGGGGAGACTGGAGTCTGAGTGCAAAAAAAAAAAAAAAAGCAGCTGTAAAGCACCGGAGGAATGTGACTCATCACACCTGCTAAGTTTTCTCTGAAATTCAAAATGAAACCATATGTTCCCACTACTCTGCCTGCTCACATATAAGCCACATATACAGCCCAAAATTTCAGCATTCTAACACATTTGAGGCCCATGCCAGGCTTAACTGACAGCAAATATACATCTTCTGGCCTAGTTAGATTTAGCTGTCAGCTTGGCACAACTTAGAATCACCTGGGAAAGGGACACTTCTACTGAGGAATTGCCTAGGTCAGATTGGTCTGTGGACGTGTCTGCGGGGGCATTTTCTTGGCTAATGATGGATGTGAAAGGAAACTTACTGTGGTCAGCACCTTCCCTAGTCAGGTGAGCCTGGGCTTATAAAAGAAAGTTGGTGTAACCTAGGGCTAGGAATAAGCCTGAGAGTGAGCCAGTGAGCTACATTCCTCAATGGTTCCTGGTTTAGTTCCTACACTGACTTCTCTCAATGACGGGAAGTGACCTGGAAGTGTAAGCTGAAACAAATCCTTTCTTTCCCTAAGTTGCTGTTGGTCATGATGTTTATTACAACAACAGAAAGCAAACTAGGACATCCTCGAACTAAAAATATGAAGATATTAAAGCTATTAAACACATATGTATATGAACATATATATATGTTGTTTATAAAAAGGTATGTAATTATATTTATATGCACATGAGTATAAGAATGCACATGTATACACTGTATATATATGCATATAAATATGTGTATATATGTGGGTGGGTGTGTATCTGAACTTTAAAAACATGGGAATGAGATTGGAGCTACCTGTAACAAAAGCAAGAGGCAAATTCAGTGATATAAGCCTGTTTGTTCAACAAATCCTCAGAAAATTATTATAGATCTGTTTTTTATATATAAAATAGTACTAATTGTAATACTTAGATCGATCACTTAGTATATTACTAAGACTGAATGAAATAACATGTATGAAATGTTTAGACCAGTGCTCAGCATGCACTTAGGTAACAGAAAGGGAATAAGTCTGCATTCATCTGCTGTTAATAGAAATTCAGCCCCTCAAGAGCTCAAACTACAAAGCACACTAGGGGCAAGAGATGTCACCTGGGATTTATGTGGTAGATGCTGGAAATGTAATCCTGCATAATCCACTGACATTCACAAAACAGTCATGAGAATTTAACACAGTGTCTTTGGTCTTTGTACAGAGTGTTGAATAAAAGGAGAAAAATCAGCTATGAAAAAGCTCACTGGAAAGTTTTTGTCATAAATTTGTCCAAAGACTATTAATTGATATTGTCAAAAAAAATCTAATTTGGAAACTTCACAATCCCAGAGTCACTGTCCTAAGCCAAGACAGCACTGTGACTCATGTAGGTACTTTGAACTTCAAATGTCTTCCTCGGGGCTCATGGGTTGGAAGGCTTTGGTCTCTATTGGTGTATTGTTTTAGAAAGCAAAGGAAACTTTAGGAGGTGAGATCTTGCTGGAAGAGGTGGATCCCTGGGGCAGTGTCTTTGAAGTACCCTGTCTTGTCCTGTTTAGGTTAGCAGTCTCTGTGACACTATTCTGCTCCAATGACATTCCGCCTCATCTGGACCTAGAGAAACAGTTTCTGATACCATGAGTCAAGTGAACCTCTTCTTTAATATGTTCCTCTTGCGTGTTCATCAGGGAAGTGAAAAGTGGCTGGTACAATGGATAGTCAATATTCAAAGCCACATAATAAAACCAAGATCAAGGTGGAAGGATTCAGGATGTCACTTACATGAAACTGAGAACCGAATCTGATATCTTTAGATTGAGCAGTTTGAAAAAGATCACAAAATAATCTTATGTGATTAAAGAAATAAAAAAATAATAAGAAAAATAGAGGCAGATGGAACTCAGTGAGTTTGAGGTCTGCCTGGCCTACTTTGTGAGTTCCAGGATAGTCAGGACTACACAGAGAGACGCTGCATCTAAAAAAAAAAAAAAAAAAAAAAAGGAAAAAAAAACAGACATCATAACATAGAACAAATTGAAATATAAATAAAAAAGTATATCAGACTACTGCTAAGTGGCAGAAAAATCACCAAAGAGAATTGCTCTCTAACAGAGAACAAGAACTTTACCTTCTACAGACTGTTTAAAAAAAAAAAAAAAAAGACTGAGCTCAGAAATAGCTGAATTTCAAAGTGAAAAGACAAAAACAGACATTCTACAGGATATGGCTTTAATGAGAGAAGGCGATTAAATCAATTGCCCATCCTAAGCTGTGGACCAACAGTCAAAAACAACTGACTATGCACATGCAGCTTCCATTGAACTTTGGGGGATTTATGTTTTGATCTTAAACTTAATGGAAAGAACTTTATTTCCTTCCGCATACAACCATTTAACATGAAACCTGTCTTCTTGCATAAACAGATAGAAAACTGGACAAGATATATGAAAGAATCAAACAGAAAAGATATTTTCTCTATTGCTGTGATAAAACACAGCAAAATCAATGTGGGAGGAAAAAGCTTATTTTAGCTTACAGATCGAAGTCCATCACTGAGGGGAGACAAGGCAGGAACTCAAGGCAGGGGCTTGAAGGAAAAACCATGAAGGACACTGTTTACTGACTTGCTTCCCCTGGCTTGCTCAGATCCTTCTCCTATGTAGCCTAGGCCTGCCTACTCACAGTGGGCTTGTCCCTTCCTCATTCATCAGCAATCAAGAAAATAACCCTCACAGACATGCCCATAGCCCACTCTGATGGAGGCAATTCCTCCACTGAAGTTCCCTCGTTTCAGTTAATTTGTGTTGGGTTGACAATAACTACCTGGTATAATACATACATGAGAGATAGAATTAGATGAACCCTATGGTCATCTCAGCCTTCTGTTTTATGGTAATTTCCACACTACAACAGTGAGGAGAAATCATGTAAAGCCAACAGCATCACTGAGATTTGAAAATGATGAGGATAAGAATGGGGAAAGGCTAAGATGGCTGGCATTTGCAGGGTGGAGTACCAGCAACCCAATGCATAAAGAAAATGAATTCCAGAAATATGTGGAGTTCTCTATGCATCCTTGACTGAACTCTATTTTAGACATTTGTAGACATTTGCTTGGTGGAATAGAGCAACTCAAGAGCAATATTATATGTCAAGCAGTCCTGAGCCCACACAAGGTTGAAATTCTCAACCAGGGAGGGAATCTA
>CABHPQ010190934.1:0-13906 GCA_902168405.1 Peromyscus aztecus
TGTGTGTGTGTGTGTGTGTGTGTGTGTGTGTGTGTGTGTGTGTGTGTCTGTGTTCCTAATGGGCACAAGAGTTTCATTGTTTCTTTGCCTCAAAGCTTAACATGCTTCTTTTTATCTTTGTGTATGTTCACTCATGTGAGAGAGTATGGAGATCAGAGTCAATCCCAGGCATCTTTCTCAGGGGCCATGCACTTTGATTTGTTTGCTTGTTTTTATTTGGTTTTGGTATTTTGAGTCAAAGTCTCTCATTGGCCCAAGAAAGCTATGCTGGCTAGTCCGTGAGCTTGGGAGATTTACTTGTCTGATCCTCCCTAGTCTTGATATTACAAATCCAGGCTACTACACTGGACTTTTTTATATAGGTTCTGGGGAATGAACTCAGATCTTTCAACCTGCATGGTTAATATCACCCAGCCAAAGACCAATGACAAGTGCTAGGAAGTTTGGTAAGTTTAGCTTTAAGAAATTAACAGTCCAAAGCAGATCAACATTCAGTTCTTATCATCCCGGGTATCTATCAATTACCTGACAAGGGAAAGTCAGCAATCACCTGATAGAACCAGGTGCAGGTCAGGTTCCTGGAAGAAGTAGCTGCTCATGAAAAGTGAGGTGGGAAGCAAGACTGTTGAGCACCCTCTAGGGTGAAGTGTCTCACTGCCTGCTGCAGTAGTGAAATTGCTTAGTTTCCAGCCAGAAGCCTGGAGAAGTTTCAGTAGGAAAGTTAATCCAATGGGTCGTCAATATTTTAAATGGAGAGCCTCTAGCCTGCTTGAATCCAAATTCTTGTTCTTACTATGTGTTTACTTTGGGGAAAAATTAGTGAGGTTTTAAGTGTCTTGATTTTTAAACATATGAATTACAGAATGTTACTACTTTGCACACTTAACTTTAATGTCATAAAAAAGCAGTGATACCAAAATAAAAGCTAAAATTATCATTGCTGTTTCTATATTAAGGAATGTATTTTATAGGATGGTAATGGGAACAAAGGAATGGAGGAGCAGAGTTCAGATAGCAGGCATATGAGCTTATCTAGCAATTAGATCACATAAACAGTACCTGATATGCAAAACCTAGAGGTGATTATCTGTTAAATACTCCAATTGCTTTGCTCTTTGAGGGGTCCTGAGTTCAATTCTCAACAAGCACATGGTGGCTAACAGCAATGTATAATGTGATCTGATACGCTCTTCCTCTTGAAAGCATACATGCATGCAAAGCACTCATACATAATATACATAAACAAACAAATTTTGGGGGCAAAAGAAAAAACAAAACACAAAACCCAATTGGTTTTCCTGGAGTTTGTTGCTATCATTTATTAAGGAAGAGGCATAATATAAAAAGAAAAATAAATAAATGAGTATGTATTGCCTTGAAATTTATTGACTAATTTTATACGTATCCTATAAAATGCTCCAGTATCTTTGAAAAGCATGCTCAGAGATTTAGTGCTCATTCAGAGTACAATAGCGGCATGGCAGTCAGGAGGGTAATCAAGAACTTTCTAATTGGATCTGGATCATGTATCACAGGAGAAAGTTCATGTCTGGTATTGTAAAGATGGTCAAAAATACATGACTTGGAGTAATAGGCCATAGGCATGAAGCTACAGTTGTTATTTTAAAAGGTCATGCTACCAAAATGACTTTGATATATTTGTTTTTATTATCCATAAATTTGTATTGTTCTCAACTTGGGTCAGGCAAGCTTCTTACTACAGTGGATAGTTAGTTCAGAAATCCATACACAGCCAAAATGTCACATAAGTAACTGAAATTTCAGATTCAGATGGATCATCTATATTAAAATCTCCTAATTTAAGCTTGAGGAAAATTTGTAGAAGACTGGGTGAAACAAATGTAAGGGGTAATTAATGAGAAGGAGAACTGTGAACTGCTTACTTCTGGTCCTGACATGGCTACTGCAGACATGAATATTGAGCAAGTATCAATAAGAGAGAACTGATACTATAGAAAATTATGGTCAAGAGAATTGCTTTTTTTTTTAAGCTGGATGAGTGTTTAACAAACTAAGCTAAGGGGCACTTGAGTACACATTTCTTAAAACAGCAGTGCTTACTTATCAAGATGAACTCTTGCCTCATCCAGCAACCTTGACATACTCAAATGAATTGAAATCATACAAAGTGTGTTGTCAGACCATAATGATATAACAATGGATATCTTTCATACAAGGATAAGAAAATGAACTTTTTGGCATTAAAACATCGTGCCTCTTAAAGGAGACCACAGATTAGAAACTAGCTTTACTGGCTAGGTTAGGTGATGGGGAGCACCAGTCTACACACATGTCCTCCTGCCCCAAGGACTGGGATCCCTGTTCCTGCAGCTCAGGATTGGGTCATGACACAGCCACACACCCTAGCCCCTTCTTACCTGCTGAATCCCCACATGCAGTTGTGAGACATCTAAGTCAAACTGGAGCAAGTTACCCACAAAGGGCAGGCGCCTTGGCCCTGGAGGGTAGTTCTTGGGGCGTCGGCTTTTGAGGTAGTCAGCCAGGATCAGGAAGGTAACAGAAACCAGCAGCAGAGTCATGGGATGCAGCACTGCCCAGATGGTGGCCATGCGGGAGACAATGGTGGTAAGCATGGCAAGGGTCTGAGTTGGGCCTGTCCCCTGGGTCACAGCCTGGTGCTGACAGTACTGACAGTCTGTCTGCTAATTTCCACCCTGTTCCTTGCAGACCAACCCTCTCTGTGTCCTACCAGAGCCCTTGTCCTTTGTTTTGTTCAGACCAGTCCTACTGGTCCCCCCCCCATTTCTCTACCCTGCCTCTCCCCAGCTCCTCAGCTTTAGATAACACTAGAGATGTTCACAGAACCTCCTGTTCCTCCACAGTCTTACCCAATCTCCTCCAGTCTCCACCTTCCTAAACCCTTCCCCAGTGTGCTGTGCTCTGCCCTTTCCCCCAAGTCATGCCCACCTGCAGTGACTGTGTTTTCTACTCCCAGTTTCCAGGCAACATGTTCTCAGAATTTAGAAGAAGTGTGGTTCTAAAAAGCTGGCTAAATGTTTGGGTCCATAGTCCTGCTGCCACAGGGTTCCATGTAGAGGTGGGTGGCCTGTGCTGCCACCTGGGCCATGTTAATGTCTATAGCCCATTGCCACTGAAGGGCATGCAGATGTCTATAGCTTGTGATCCTACAGAAGACCCTGTTGATGTCCCTAGTGTGTGTTTTTAATGAAGACCACATGAATGTCCCTCAACTGTGCTGCTGCCTGAAGCCAAGTTGATATCCTTGGGACGGGCTGCCCCCAGGGACTGTATTACTACCAGTGGCCATATTGCCCCAGGGGCCATGCTGATGCCCATGGGCTATGCTGCTACCAAGGGCTATGATGGTGTTTGTGGCCTGTGCTGCAGCAGAAGGCTGTGTTGGACTATACTGCTACTATGGACCTTGCTGAGGTCCCTGGCATATGCTGATACTGCAGGCCATGTGGATATCTGTGGTCTGTGCTATTATCAGACACCATGTGGATATTCATGATCTGTACTCCTGCTGACTGTAAAGTGTGAGGAATCCTCTTGGGCAGTGGTATCAATGACTGATGAGGGCAGACTCACATTTAAGAGAGACATAGAAGACTTCTGTGACAATGCCTACCTTAACCTCCCTCCCCAAAGTATCAGCCTAGATTGGAAGCCACTGAAGAGAATTCTTAAAAATTTTGATAAGGATGCTGAAGTGTACCTCTCCAACATTGATGGCATCTCGAGAATGGGTGGGGTGGGGGTGAGGAAGGACTAACTTTTTTTTAAGGGGCTGGCCCCTAGGGATTTGAACATGCTTCAGTGACTATATGGGCAATGCAGATGAGATTTGTTTTTGTTGTTGTTGTTGATGTTTTGGGTTTTGAGGATGTTAATATGGTGAGGGGCAGAACTGGGAGGACTGGAAAGTGAGTGTGATGGGGAACATTAAGTGAAATTCTCAAATAATCAATAATAGTATAAGGTTGAGGGATAAAAGGGGGGCTGGCTAAGAGTGGTTAGTTTTTCAGAATTAGTTTCTCTGAAGAATTTGTGTGTCTCGGGGAATTGAGATTTACAGCCCAGAGTGCTTCTGGTTTGTAAACAAGCTTTTCCCAGTGCTGGCAACCTTCCTGAGAAATAACGCTACTATAGACAGCAATACCTTGCATTTCTGTGTTCTGACCATATGCCAGAGGCTTCTATCACAGAGCTCCCAAGCTCCCTCTTTTCTTCCTTCTGCCATTTTTTTATTGTTTAAAGCATGCAAAATGTTTTTGTTTATTCTTTGAGAATTTGAAACAACGTGTTTTGATCATATGCTTTCCCCGCCCCAACTCCTCCCTGATCCTTCTACTCACCTCCCTACCCACGAATCTTCATGTGCTTTCTCTCTTCAAAAACAAAAGAAAGAAAGAAAAAGAAATTTAAGGAAAAATTGTGTGTGTGTGTGTGTGTGTGTGTGTGTGTGTGTGTGTGTGTGTATGAGATTCAGGCAGCCTTTGTGCCCTTGCCTCCTACTGCTTGGAATTCTCCTGCCTGACCCCCTGCATCTGCCTCTCAGTCACCTCCCCCACCCCACCCCGCCATGGGTTGTGGACTTTCCCTAGGTCCATACCCTGGGATGCTGTCATGCCAGCTCAGTTGCCTCAACTTGTGCTTTTGCCCACTCAGGCTTTTGCTGCTCCTGCCACCACTGCAAACCCATAGCCCGTGCCTCAGCCAATGGCTGCCTGTGAGCAGGTACAGGTTTCTCAGTCTGTCCTAGGCAGCACAGAAGCAGCCTAAGTCACCATCATAGCCCAGTTGACTGGGTCCCCTGCTGCCCCCACCCTGCCAGGTGAGCACTGCTGCTGAAGCTTGCTACCCCCACACAGCTCAGCTGTTGTCATTGTCACTGCTGTGGACAAACTGAAAAGTCAGCAGATCTGGTGAGACACCTGGGAATTCTTAAGCAGGGAATCAGGTTTTATTTAAAATCAATCTTTTTCATGTTAAGAATGGAGAGAGTTGGGGCTCTGTACAGTTCTACAACGGATGGCTTGAAAAAAGAAAAAAGAAATAAATGAAGGGAAAACCAACTTAGCTGGAATTGACATAATGTTGGTTACTACTATTATTAGTTTGGCAATTCATACTTTATGCTTAAAATAGTGGTTTGATAACTGTGACAAACTTGAAAAACCGGACTGATAAGATACAAGCCTTAGAAAGACCTATTAAAGAAACTAAGAAATATATTCATATACTGATAGAGAAATTTAGACGAGAACCTACCACACCATTGCCTGATGGAACTGAAGAGGAATGGCAAAGGTTATTAGAAACCAACATTAGTTTATCCAATTACCATACAAGAATGACCACCAGATGATAGGCACACACAAGGCTATGCATAAGTTAACTAGAATATTGTAGAAATGTTAGATTTGAGGAGATTCAAGCAACCAGTCATTCCATATGGTATGCATTCATCCCAAGTGAAGAAGATATTACATTCATGGGCAACTCATATAGAATTATTCCCCAAGACTGGAAAGATTAACCTACAGCAATAATGGAAATTGGTCCTCAGTTACAATGGAGAACATTGTAGAGAGGAAGCTAGGAACCTAGAACAACAAAATAGGGCATAGGAATTGATATTTCCTTAGGTCAGTTTCATGGTGAAGGCCAGGATGCTGATTTGCAAAGACAGTTTGCATTTGATGATCACATCTTGACTCTATGTCATCTAGTAGCTTTGAATGTTTGGGACAAGGTTGAAGAATCAGGAAGAAGGACTGAGTCATTTAATAAAATTGTACAAAGTCCAAAAGAAAACTTCACTGATTTTTGGAAAGATTGACTTCAGTGGTAAATAGAATATCAGATCCAGAAGTTAGACAAATATTAATTAAATATTGACTTCTGAAAATGTTAATTCAGTATGCAAAATGGTGATTAGGCCTTTGAAGGCAATATCAGCACCCATAGATGAATAGATCCAAAATGCAGCTGATATTGCACCTCACACTTATAATGCTACTTGGATAGAAGTGATTTCTAAAAAATCTTAAGAGAAAGCAAAATGTCAGATGTTTTAATTGTGGGAAGCAAGGTCATCTAAAAAGGGATTGAGGCAAGGTGCTCCTAAGAAGAATACTTTTTCTAGAGAAAATGCAAACCAAAGGCCGCAGTTTTCAAGGATATGCAGAAGGTATGGCAAAGGCCAGCATTGAACTAATGAATGCAGATCAACAAGTGACAGGCAAGGTAACCTTTTTGCTATCATGAAATGTCTTAGGGGCTTCTCAGAGACCACAATATCAAATTTGGTTCAATCACTCCCTGTCAGGGAAACTCATCCACAGAGCAATTAAAAGACTTAATACCTGTTTTTAAAAACCATACTACTCTGGATGACAGAAGAACTTCAGTAGATAAAGCAAAAATTTCAGGAGAGATGATAAAACCTTTTTTGGCAAATTTTTATAAATGATCATAGACCAAAGCTAAAAACATTAATAAATGGCATTGTAATTGAAGGTTTCGTTGACATAGGTTCCAAGGTAACAATAATTTCACCAAAATCCTGGCATCCAGATTGGCCTCTTCAGGAGGAAATATTTAATTTCTAAGGATTGTAACTTTATCACAGGTAAAACAAAATACAAGGTTAGTCGAGTGTATAGGACCAGAAGGACAGATGGAAAAATTAAAGCCATATGTGGTTAATGTTGCAGTGAATTTATGGGGACATGATTTGTAATGACAATAGAAAACACAGATTAACATTCCTTCAAACTCAGAAATAAGTCATAAAACAAAGAATGCTTCTGAGAGAATATTAAAAGGTATTATCAATAAGTCACTGAACATTCAGATTGTACATAAGCAGGGCACAAACGGCTGTTGATCTTTCAAAGATACCAACAGTCCAACCTTTAAAATGGTTAACTGACAAAACTATATGTGTGTGACAATGCCCTTTGACATCATAAAATTTATAGGCCCTGGACCAACTTGTAGGGAAGCAGCTAAATGATGAACATATTGAAGAATGGAGCAGTCCTTGGAATTCTCCTGTATTTGTCATTGAAAGGTAATTGAAAATGGAAAATGTTAACGGATTTAAGGTAATTCAGCCAATGGGCTTTTACAGCCTGTAATTCCCTTGCCTTCTTTATTACCTAAAGGATGGTCTATTATAATGATTGATTTAAAAGGCAGCTTTTTTACTATACCTTTACAAAAACAGGACAGAGAAAAATTTGTCTTCACAGTGCCTTCTTATGACAATTCCGAGCCTGTTAAAAGGTATTAGTGGAAAGTTCATCCACAATGAATATTAATCAAGCCCCACCTTGTGTCAGTATTTTGTACAACAGCCATTTGCAATAATTCATAAACAGTTTCTTCAATCTATAATTTACCATTATATGGATGATATCTTACTAGCAGATTCAGATACAGATATATTATCAAAAGTGTTTGATGAAGGAAAGAGAATTTTGCCTTGTTGGAGATTACAAATTGCTCCTGAAAAAATACAAAGAGAATATTCTATTAATTACCTAGCATATAATATAGGTTTACAGAAAATTCAACCACACAAAGTACAAATCAGGAGAGATCAATCATTAACTGTTAATGATTTTCAAAAATTGCTGGGAGCTATTAACTGGCTATGGCCCATTATCAGATTAACAACTCAAAAACTAAATAATTTATTTCAAACCTTACAAGGTGATAAAGATTTAGACAGTCCAAGAAAATGATCAACTGAGGCTGAGAGAGAAATGGCTTTGGTAGAATAGAAATGAGAGGATACACATGTGGATTGCTTGGATCCAGAGCTTGATTGTATTCTGGTTATTTTGCCTTCTACTCATTCTCTCAGAGAAATTCTTATGCAGAGAAAACATAATATTTTAGAATGGATATGTTACCACAGAAACAGAGTAAAAAATTAAAGACTTATATAGACAAGGTTTCTGAAATGATTCTGAATGGAAAATTGAGACTTTATCAATCAGCGGAAATATACCCAGCAGAAATTTTGAATGCTGAAATTTCCTCTTTATGGGCAGAAATTGGACATTGGAAAAGAGTTTTCAATAATTTTTGGGAGATATTAGCTGTCATAGACCATGGCGGCCACCTTCCAGATCTGCTCCAAGGCAAATAAAAAGAATGCCTCAGAGTAGCAAGGGCTTAAGAAACTTTTTTATTTGAGGGTATTTAGAAATAAGTTTCTATCTATCTGACTGACAAAATAAGGAAACACACATGCTTTCTGGTGGTAACTTTCTCTTTTACTTCACCTTAAAAATGGTCTGTCTCTTTCTTTCTCCACACAGCTACATATCTCCACACTGTTACATTCTATACATACAGCTGCATATCTTTCTTTACATACATATGGCCATACATCTCCTTATACACTTACATCCATTTTCACTCACTCTTTTTTCACTCACTCTCTCATTCATCCATTCTCTCATCCTCTCTTATTGCTTCTTCTTCATCTCTCACTAGGCACACATACAATTCACTCACATTCTGCATAGCTTCCTCTTCTACCTTGCTGTTGCCCCTCTCACAGTCAAAGTGCACACAATTATAAGCTACATTTTCAGGGTCCAATCCATGATCATAACACATAATAAGTCACACAGTTTTTCTCAGGTTAGTTAGGTCACAAAGACCAGCCAGTGAGTAAATGCTTGGCCTTGCGCATAACTATTTCCCAGGAAGAGATTGACAATGCATGCAGGACTTAACCATAACAGTAGCAGGATGAACCTTGAGTGGTAGGAGTACATGCCAAAAGAGAATTATTGCAGGGAGTTATATCTACCAAAGTTGATTCGGTTCTGACCTTGAGTCAGCAACAAATAACACCTGGAATCTTGTCTTTGTGTATTTTTTACAGGGGCAGCTTAATCTGTCTTGAATTTTTTCTGAAGTCTAAAATTCGCTGTCTTTGTGACTGAGAATACCATTATTTCCTGTGTCAGTAAAGAAAAATATCCTGGTATTATTTCTATACATCAGAATTATACAGCTCAAGCAGAAATCATTTTCCTGGCCATCTGCAGTTAAATGTGTGCTCAAAGATGTAAAACACATTACCAATGGGATGTGGAAGGAACCCCACAGCTGTTCTTTTTAGGGAGGTATAGTGGTAGCACATGAGAAAGTTACAGACAAAAACAACTGGTTTCCACAGCCAGTGACCTCACGGCTTTGCCAGGTAGGGCTCACCAACAGGAAGTTATACATCTGGTGTATCAATTGTCAAATATTAGTTGTTTCCTGCTTGTAAACTAGCAGGACCCTCAGCAATTATCGACAAATATCTCAAAATCAAGAGATTTAAGTTTATAAAATGAACTAATTGGATCCTCCCTGGCATGGTAATGAAGAACATCAATTTCTGGCACCCCTACATAATATTCTGATGCAAATAACTCAAGAAAGGCAGGCTATAAGTCAGGAAAAATAAGTAAAGTGACTCAAATCCCTGATGATTCAGTACAAAAGTAAGAATTATATGCTGTTCTCATGGTATTATTAGATTTCCCAGGACCTATTAATATAGTTACTGACTCTCAATATGCAGAATAGTGGTTGTACATATTGAAACTTCTGAATTTATTCTAGATGTTTCAGAATTAACTATGTTATTTATTTGTAGCATGAATCTTAAAAGTTATTATAAATAAAATAAAACCTGAGCCAGTTATTGGGATGAAATGCTGGATGGTCAGAGAGACAGAACAAGCCACAGCCACCTCACCTCGCTGGATCCTCAGCTAGTCTTGTTTCCTCAGACTGGAGGCCTCTGAGTCCTCATATCTGAACAGCTCTCAGCTGAACAGTTGCTAGAAGCCTAAAAGCTTAACCAGTCAAATGCTTAGCCAGCCAAACGTTTCTAGTTTCTGGTCTTCACACCTTATATATCTTTCTGCCTTCTACCACCATTCCCTGGGATTAAAGGCTGGCTTTCTGGGATTAAAGGCATGTGTCACCATGCTTGGCTGTTTCTAATGTGGCCTTGAACTCACAGATATCCAGAGGGATTTCTATCTGTGGAATGCTAAGATTAAAGGCGTGTGCTACCACTGCCTATCCTAAAAGTATCTAGTGGCTTTTCTGTTCTCTGACCCCAGATAAGTTTATTAGTGTGGACAATATTTCAGGGAACACAATACCACCACATTTATTCAACTATAACAAGTAAGCATAAACAGAAATAATCCATTGTATATAATATATATCAGATCCCATAACGGTCTATCAGGTCCTTTAGCACAATGTAATGATGAAATTCATCATATATTAATAGTAAATGTGCTAAATTCTCCAGAATTTCATAAGAAATACTATGTCCATTGTAAAGGTTTGAAGAAACATTTTCCTATCACTTGGCAACAAGCCAAATAAATTATAAGGAAATGTCTTACTTGTTCTCTATATAACCAAACTCTACTAAATGCAGGAAATGATCCAAAAATTATTCAAAGAAATGCAAATTGGAAAGTGGATGTGTTTCAACTTGCAGAGTTTGGAAAATTAAAGTATGAGCACCATTCCATAGATACATATTCTGCAATTATAGGTTTTTAGAAGCTATAGCCATTATGTGAATACTTGTACAAATTAATACTGACAATGCTCCAGCACATGTCTCTAATAAAATGAAACTTTTTTTTACATATTACAACATAAAGCATATTAGAGGTATACCATACAATCCTACAGAACAAGCATCTACAGAAAAATCTAATCATACTTTAAAAGATACACTTAATAAGCAGAAAGGAGTAATAAGGACACCCAGAGATAGATTACACAATGATACATTAACATTAAATTTTTTAATGCTAATGAGAAAGGAATGACAGTTGCAGAGAGACTTTGAATAGTAGAAAAAAAAAACTGTTGAACTAAATCAGCCTGTATACTTTTAAGACATGTTCACCTCAGAATGGAGACCAGGGTATGTGTTATATTAGGCAAGAGGTTTTGCTTTTATTTTCATAGGAGAAGAAAAGCTATGGATACCATCAAGACTGATAAAAATTAGATTTGAACTGGAGAGACCTCTTGGTTAGGAAAAGCAATAGTTCATCAAACCACTTTGCCATTCAATCTAAATTTAATTGTAATACTAATAAATGCCTTTCATTTGAGCAAATATAACCTGCCAAAAAAGGGAATTCCCCAAAGTTATGATTGGGGCAGGGTTTTGTTTTTGTAATTGCAGGAAAATAAAAGCATCCAACTAAGGAATCTGAAGACCACTGGACAAATGAGACATCAGAAGAAAAAGGATGAATCATCCAGAGAAAATGTCCCAAGAAAAACCATAAAGTAGCCTAATGGTATAGCCACTTCTAACAGCATAGAATTTCACAAATCTTTCCAAATGTTTGTTTCTGCTGTACTCCACAGATATACAAGGCAAATGGTCTTTTTGTAGTCTCAACGCAACTGAAAACTAAAGCTGGCTTTGGAGTTGGAGCATGGCTCTCTCCTTATCTAAACTCAAGCATACTTGTTAAAGGAAAATCCAGAATCTAAATCTCACATTAGAAGACTCAAGCATACTTGTTAAAGGAAAATCCAGAATCTAAATCTCACATTAGAAGAGCCACATGGTATGGGACAGGAGAAAGTCAAAATTAAGGGAATATTCGTTTGTCACTAATTTTATAGTCCTTTGGTTTTATTATGACTCTTTAAGACTTTTCTTAAGGTATAAGTATTACTTCAAAATATATAAAGATTTTATATATATATATATATATATATATATATATATATATATATAAACTTTGTCTTGATATTAATGGTCATATAGAGAAATAACTCATTCTAAAAATAAGCTTCATCTAGCTTCCCATATGTGAGTTTGGCCTTGTGTCTGAAGCAGGTAACTAGGAACTAAGTTTGTGTATCCCAGACGTATTTAACAGATTGTGATTCTGTAACCTATCTGAGATCTACTGCATATGACATTTAAAATGTTTAAGTTTTCTGCATTGAATCTCTCTCCTTCCCCCCCCCTCTCTCTGTCTCCCTGTCTCCCTGTCTCTCTCTTTGTCTTTCTTTCTCTGTCTCTGTCTGCCTGCTTGCGTGTATGTGTGTGTGTGTGTGTGTGTGTGTGTACCATTCTCTTAAACTCTCTGGAACTTTCTGTCTCTCTGTGTCTGTCTCTCTCTTTCTGCCTCTCTTCCTGCTGATCAGGATATAAAATTCTCAGATACTGCTGTAGTGCCATGCCTGTTTGCATCCTTCCATAATGATCATGGAATACTCGGCTAAACTATAACAGAGCCCCCAATTAAATACTTTCTTTTATGAGTTGCCTTGCTCTTGGTGTGTCTTCACAGCAATAGAACAGTGACTAAGACTGTTACCATTTTGACTGAGAGATGCCTAGAAAATCAGGGTCTGTCTGTGAGGTCATTTCAGAGATGACTGATGTGGGTCATTGAAGTGTTAAGAAAGACCTGTCCTGAGCATGGCTGATAGTATCCAGTTGGCCTGCACTTGCCACATGGTAATCCTGACTCTTCCTGAACCCCAGTATCTGTGTTGCTGCATCTGCTCATGACAGTCACATTCCAACTCTCTCCAACTCTGAAGACTTTCAGGTATTCAGACATAGACTGCATCATAGGTCTTTCTTATCTGAAGGCTTTAGGGTTTTTTGGAAGGGTAAGCATCTTGTTATACATTTCTCTTTCCAACTTGCTGAAGGCCATTTTATCATCATACACATATGACTGTGTAAATAAACTAGTAATATTAAAACATAGTATTGGAAGAATATTTACATGTTGGTTTCAGAGCTCATGATAGAGAATAAGAATTCTATTCTGTATTTCCTTTTCCTACCCTCTCATTTTCATTATTTCTTTCTAATAAAGACCCAGTATACTGTGGGAATTCTACCATTGAGCACATGGTCCTGGATGGCATAGGAAAGCTGGCTGAGTAAGCCCTGGGAACAACCTAATAAGCCTAGATGTTCCATGGTCTGTGCTTCAGTTTCTGTCTCCAGGTTCCTTGAGTTCCTACTGTGATTTCCTTCAGTGATGGACTGTGGTCAGGAAGTACAAGCTACATAAACCCTTTCCTTTCCTCTGTAAGTTAATTTTGGTCATGGTTTTTATCACAGCATTGGACAGCAAACTAAGACAGGGAATTTAAATGACTGAGGAAGATTGAAACTTTGAAATAATTGGGAAGGGAAAAACCTATTCCTTTGTGGTTACCACCCTCCACCCAGGGGAGTACATCAGGTGTAGCTCTCACTAACATGTCTCTCATAGTATCAGCGAAGGTACATCTCTTCAAAGAAGCACTGTTAGTGCACATATCTGGTCTTTCTTTGGAGATGGCAGTCACTCAACTGGGAAACTTGAATGATATGACAGTATTCACCTTGGCTGTGTTGCTTGAATGTATGTAGTTTAGTTTTGTTCAATGTTGTCAAGGACTTCACTTACAGACTTGGTTGCCAACTGTGGCACTATTGGGAAGTGGTGAACTATTAAGTAGGTGTGCTACCTAAAGTAGGTCATTTGAGCTGTGCCCCTGATGGGATATCTACATTTTGGAGGCATCCTTTTCTTGCCTCCTGGTTCTTATGAGGTAGCCACGTTCTTCAGCCACACACTTCCAACAAATGCCCTGTCTCACTTCAGGCACAGATCGCTTGATCACAGACTGAGACCTCTGAAAACATGAGCCAAACCAAGCTTCCTCCTGAGAAGTTGTTCAGCTCAGATATTGAGATATTGCTTCAGTGAGGGAAAGCTGACAGACACAGTCTGGGCTAAAGGCTGCTTGGACCCTTTCCCTTTCACCAAAAAAAAAAAAAAAAAAAAAAAAAAAAAAAAAAAAAAAA